>JAODAL010029944.1:0-50792 GCA_025379985.1 Phyllomedusa bahiana | reverse complement strand
CCGGGGGCGCTCTAAAAGGGGATATATGGTAAGGGGGGCAAACACGGCTAAAAGGGGCAAATTTCAAGGGGCAAAATGGCTACAGGCAAATGGCTACAGGGGCAAAACACTGGCTACAAGGGGGCATATATGGCTACAGGGGGCAAATGGCTACAGGGGCAACACTGGCGACGGGGCATATATGGCTACAGGGCATATATGGCAAGGTGGCAAGTACACTGGCTACAAGGGGGCATATTGGCTAAGGGGCAAGTACACTGTGCTACAAGGGGCATATATGGCTAATGGGGGCATAGACACTGGCTACAGGGGCATAGTATGGCTACAGGGGGCAAGACACTGGCTACAGGGGGCATATATGCAACCAGGGGCAAGAATAAGCTAAGGGGTGCATATATGGCTAAGGGGGCAAGACACTGGCTACAAGAGGGCATATATGGCTAAGGGGGCAAGACACTGGCTACAAGGGGGCATATATGGCTAAGGGGGCAATACACTGGCTACAAGGGGGCCTATATGGCTAAGGGGGCAAGACACTGGCTTCAGGGGGGAATATATGGCTAAGGAGGCATATCACTGGCTACAGGGGACATATATGGCTAAGGGGGCATATATGGCTAAGGGGACATATATGGCTAAGGGGGCATATCACTGGCTAACGGGGGCATATCACTGGCTACAGGGGGCATATCACTGGCTACAGGGGGCATATATGGATAAGGGGGCATATATGGCTAAGGGGGCATGTCACTGGCTACAGGGGGCATATATGGCTAAGGGGGCATGTCACTGGCTACAGGGGGGGCATATGTGGCTAATGGGGCATTTCACTGGCTACAGGGGGGCATATCACTGGCTACAGGGGGCATATTATGTGGCTATGGGGCAGTAACCTGGCTACAGGGGGCTAATAACCTGACTACAAGGAGCATATTACTGGCTACAGGGGGCATATTACTGCCTAAAGGGGCTGTAACCTAGCTACAGAGGGCAGTAACCTGGATAGAGGGGCTAATAACCTGGCTAGAGGGGGCTACAACCTGGCTACAGTGAGCTACTACCAGGCTATAGGGGCCAAATATTTACCTACAAGGGGGTGATTATTACCATTTGGGGCACTATAGATGGAGATTTTGTATAGAGATAGGAAATTGTAGAGAAAATGCTGATAAAATGAGGAGAGGTGTGTTTTGTACATTTTTCAGTGAAGAGTTGTGGACGGTAGAAGACGTCACGGCGTCTGGGACAGATGGAGAAGAAGAAGAGAAAGAGAACAACTCTTCAGAGACGTCTCCTGTGAGTCACTAAATGTAACTGCAGTGTAATCACTTATATTTCTCCTGACCCTTAATACAAAGGTTTCTCTGTAAATAAAACATCCGCAGATTCACAATGAGGACGCAAAAAATACCGTGTGAACTCCGCCCTACTCAGAAAAACGTAAGGGCCCGAGCCCCGGATGTTTTGGGACCCTATCAACACCCCTGCATTAAATACACGAAAACTCCAGCATCTTACAGAATAAGGGACACAGCGCTGGAAACAGCAGGTCTGACACTGGCTTGTGCTGCCCTCAGCAGGAGTGGCATAATCTAGGTGACAGGTTCCCTTTAAATATGCAGAGAACGATAAATGAAGATCACCAAATACATTGCTGTTCTGATTTTGCTTCATTACAGAGTTAGAGCAGTTCTGATCACCTGCTTGGGTACACAAGCTTCCCTAGGTTACCGACCACCACTCTCCTCTAGCAGTGGTCAGGATGGTGATGTCACTCCCTGCTGTCTCTTATCTCCTCTCTCCTCTAGCAGTGGTCGGGATGGTGATGGTCCCGTCCCCTGCTGTTTCTTATCTCCTCTCCCCTCTACAGGTCGGAAGGTAGGTCACTCCCTGCGTGTTTTATCTCCTCTCCTCTAGCAGGGGTCAGGATGGTGATGTCACTCCCGCTGGTCTTTATCTCCTTCCCCTCAGCGTGGCGGGATGGATTTCACCCTTCGTGTCTTATTCCCTCTTCCCTACCAGGGTGGGGATGGGGATGTCATTTCCCTGCGTGTCTTATCTCCTCCTCCCCTACATGGTCGGATGGTGATTCACTCCCTGCGTGTCTTATCTCCCTCTGCTCTAGCATTGGTTGGGGATGGTGATGTCACTCCCCTCTGTATCTTTCTCCTCTCTCCTAGCAGGGTGGGGGGATGGTGATGTCCCTCCCGCGTGTCTTATCCCCCCCCTCCTTCCTCTAGCAGGGGTCGGGATGGTGATTCACTCCCTGCTTTCTTATTTTCCTCCTTCCCTAGCAGTGTTGGGATGGGGGTTTCATCCTGCGGGTTTCCCTTACCCCCTTTACAGTGGTCGGGGATGGGAGTCACTCCCCTTGCCCTTATCCCTCTCTCCCCCCTCTAGCAGGGAAAAAAGTGAATGTCACTCCCTGCTGTGTCTTACCCTCTCCTCTAGCGGGTTTTTGGGATGGTGATGCACTCCCTGCGTTCTTATCCCTCCTCCTCTACGGGTGGGATGGATTTTCACCCCCTGCTGTGTCTTACCCTCTCTCCCCTCTACAGTGGCGGGATGGTGATGTCACCCCTCGTGCTTATCCCTCTCTGCCTACAGTGGTCGGGTTGATGTACTCCCGCTGTGTCTTAACCTCTCTCTCTCTTTCGGGGGAGGGTGATTCAACCCCCTCGTGTCTTATCTCCCTCTCCCTAGCAGGGGCCCCGGTGGTGATTCACTTCCCTGCTGTGTCTTTCTCCCTCTAGCATGTCGGAGGTGAGTCCCCCTGCTGTGTCTTACCCTCCTCTCTCCTCTACTGGTGGGATGGGAGTCACCCCCCTCTGTGTCTTATCTCCTCTCTTCTAGCAGTGGCAATGGTATTTCACTCCCTGCTGTGTCTTTTTCTCCTCTCTCCCTCTAGCAGGGGGGTCGGGATGGTGATGTCACTCCCTGCTGGGTTTTATCCCTCTTCCTCTAGCAGGGGTCGGGATGTTGATTCACTCCCTGCTTTCTTATCTCCTCCTCTGCTCTAAAAAGGGGTCGGAGGGTAGTACCCCCCTGCGTTCTTATCTCCTCTTCCCCCTAGCAGTGGGCGGATGGGTCATCCCTGCTGTTTTTATCTCCTCTCTCCTCTACAGTGTGGGGAGGGTGAGTCACTCCCTGCTGTGTCTTATCTCCTCCCCTCCTCTAGCGTGGCAGGAAAGGGATGCACCCCTGCTGGTCTTATCTCCCTCTTCTCTAGCAGGGGGTCAGGATGGGATTCACTCCCTCGTTTCTTATCTCCTCTCTTCTAGCATGGTGGGATGGTGAAGTCACTCCCTGCGTGCCCTTATCTCCTCCTCTCCCTAGCAGGGTCGGGAGGTGATGTCACCCCTGCTGTTTTTCTTATCTCCCTCCCTTTTAGCGTGGTCGGGATTAGTTCACTCCCGCTGTGTCTTATCCCTCTCTCCTCGCAGTGGTCAGGGGGTGATGTCACCCCTGCTGTGTCTTATCCCCCTCTCTGCTCTAGCAGGGTCGGGATGGTGATGTCCCCCCTCCCTGTGTCTTACTCTCTCTCAGCATGTCAGGAGGGTATGTCACTCCCGCTGTTTTTTACTCCTCCTCTCCACATGCGGGATGGTGAGTAACCCCTGCGTGTCTTATCCCTCCTTTCCCTAGCATGGTCAGGATGGTAAAGTCACCCCTCGTGTCTTATCTCCCTCTCTCTCAGCAGTGGTCGGGATGGTGATGTCCCCTTTTTTCCCTGCTGGGTTCTTATCCCTCTTTCTCTAGCAGTGGTTAGGTGATGTCACTCTCCCTGCTGTGTCTTTCTCCTCCCTGCCCCAGCATGGTCAGGAGGTAAATGTCCTCCCGCGTGTTTTAAAACTCCTCTCTCCCTCTAGCATGGCCCGGATGGTGATGTCACCCCTGCGTTTTTATCCCCTCTCTCACAGGGGGGTCGGGGATTGATCACCCCCCGCTGTGTCTTATCCCCTCTCCTCTCAGCAGTGGTCAGGAGGTGATGCACTCCCTGCTGGTCTTATCCCTCTCTGCCTAGCAGGGGGTCAGGATGGTGATGTCACCCCTGCGTGTCTTATCTCCTCTCCCCTAGCAGTGGTCGAGGGGTGATTTCCCCCCTGCTTTTTTATCTCCTCTCTCTCCAGCATGGTCAGAGGTAAAGCACCCCTGCGTGTCTTATCTCCTCCTCTCACAGTGGGGGGGGGTTTGGGGGTTTTTTGTCACCCCCTGCTGTTTTTATCTCTCCCCTTTCTAGCAGGGGTAGGAGGTGAGTCACTCCCGCTTGTCTTATCCCCCCTCTGCTCAGCAGTGGTCAGATGTATGTCACCCCTGCTGTTCATCTCCTCTCTCTCTAGCGGGTCGGATGGTGATTCACCCCCTCTGGTCTTATCCCCTCCTCCTCACAGGGGTCAGGAGGTGTGTCCTCCCTGCTGTGTTTTAAACTCCTCCTCTCTCTAGCAGTGGTCGGATGGTAAATCCTCCCTGCTGGGGTTTTTATCCCCTCTCTCCTCTTAGCGGGGGTTAGGGGGGAAATCACTCCCTGCTGTGTCTTATCCCTCTCTCCTCTAGCAGGGGCAAATGGGAGGTCACTCCCTGCTGTGTCTTATCTCCTCTCTGCTCTAGCAGTGGTCGGGATGGTGATGTCACTCCCTGCTCTTTCTGTTTGGCTAGTATATATCTGTATACCACAAAAAAAGAATAGTGCAGAAGCTTACACTATTCTACACCAAGGCATTAAAAAAAAGTATACATTTTTTACAATGGGGCTTTATGGGTGATGAATGCCGCCACTTGGCACTCGTCACAGGCGTCCGTTTAATGTCTACAGTTGAGTGGGTATGTTAGACAGAAGCAAGAAACGTGATATGTACTGTGCCTTATATTATCTCATAAAAATAAGCACACCCCTCACATTTTTTACATATTGGATTCTATCTTTTCATGGGACAACACTGAGATATGACACTTTGATACAATGTAAAGTAGTCAGTGCCCGGCTTGTATCACAGGGAAGAACTCACAGCATCAAGTCAACGGGGGACCAAAAGTGAGGAACCCCTAAAAACCCCACAAAAGTAGGCCACCCCAAAGTGATACAATGTAAAGTAGCAGTCCCCCGGCTTGTATCACAGGGAAGAAAAACTCACAGCATAAAATTCTAGGGGACAAAAATAAACCCCAAAGTGAACAAAAGTGGGGACACCCCTAATGATACAAGAAAGACATGCCCGCGAAAAAGGAAAATGGGTTCCCCAACACATCCTGTGCTCGAGAACCAAGAGAAACTTATTTTTTGGGTTTAGATGGTTTCAGGGGGGTTTTTGCTGGCAACCAGGTGAGGAGTAAAAGACAAAATGTTCGCTTTTCAGTCAGGCTGGGGTGGGGGTTTCATGTTTTAGGCTGCATGAGTGCTGCCGGCTGTGGGGACTACATTTTATTGGGGAACCTGAAAACCCAAAATTACTGTACACCCTGAAGCAGAGCATGACCCCCCTCCCTTTCTGGGGGCATCAGAAACCAACTAAAACCCCAAACACCCCCAAACCCCCACTGCCCTTCTAAAAGAATGAGGTAAAGGTCGGCTGGCCAACGTCTCCAACCTAAACCCTATGGGGCATAGTGGGGCCTCCTCAAACAGCACCGTGATGTCGCATGGAGGAGGGGAAAAGGATTCCATCTCAGCCTGGTGAACTCGTGACCTCCAGAAAAAGACACTTTGGGAAAAACCCTTTTTCCCTCTTTACTTTGGGTTACCACTTTTGTTTTTCACTTAGGGGGTCCTCATTAGTTTCACTTAGGGGTGTCCTCACTTTTTTCGTCACTTTAAAGGGGGCCCACTTATGGTGTCACTTAAGAGGTGTACCCCCTTTTTTTGTCACTTTTGGGGGTCCTCACTATTTGTCAACTTAGGGGGGCCCACTTTTTCCCCATAACATTGAAACTTGATTCTTCCCTGTTATACAAGCCGGGGACTGACTACTTTTCATTGATCACTTACCGGTGTCCCCACTTTGCAGCCTTTTGGGTGTCCCCACTTTTTTTCCCCATAGACATTGATGCTGTTTTCTTTCCCCGGATACAAGCCGGGGACGATTACTTTTCCCTCATATCACTTAGGGTGTCCCATTTGTTGTCCTTAGGGGTTCCTCACTTTTGTCCCCATAGACATTGAGCTGTGAATTCTTCCCCGTTAACAAACCGGGCACTGACTACTTTACTTGTATCACTTAGGGGGGGTTTCCCCACTTTTTTCGGTTGTTAGGGGGTTTTCCCACTTTTGCCCATAGACATTGACTGTGGAATTCTTCCCCGTGATATAAGCCGGCACTGACCTTTACATTGTACCTTAGGGGGGGTTTTCCCCACTTTTGCAGTCCCCTTTGGGGTCCTACTTTTGTCCCCATAACTTAATCTGTGAATTTTTCCCCTTTAACAACCGGGACTGACTACTTACATTTTAATCACAAAGGGGTTTTGGGGTCCCTTTTTACTTTTTTTCCCCATAGACATTTATGCGTCAGTTCTTTCCCTTGATACAACCGGGCACTGACACTTTACATTTTACACTTAGGGGTTTCCCCCCTTTGTGGGCACTTTGGGGTTCCTCACTATTTCCCCATAACATTGATGCTTTGAGTTCTTCCCTTGATACAAACCGGGGCACTGACTACTTTCTTTTGTGTCCCTTTTTTAGGGGTCCTCACTATTTTTGGTCTGTTAGGGGTGTCCTAAATTTTTTCCCCCAAAACATGATGCTGTAGTTCTTTTCCCTGTGATACAAGCCGGCACTGACTACTTTACATTTATCACTTTTGGGGTGCACTCAAATTTTGTTGTCACTTTTGGGGTGTCCTCACTTTTGTCCCCATAGACATTGATCGTTATTCTTTCCTTGAAAACAAACGGGCACTGACTACTTTACATTGTATCAGGATCAGATCCTCATAAAAACACAAAATACAAGATTCATAAAAATGTGAGATGTGAGGGGTGTCCTCACTTTTGTTACATATTGACTCATCTTCCCTTTTACATTAAAGGAAAAATGCAAACACAAAAGCATTCCCCTCTGCAACACCCAAAGTGAATGCTGCATCTATAGAATATTTCAAAGTGCTGCATCTAGTAAATATGAAAATCTGAGGCTCCTAGTGCACATTTTGATCAAAACTGTGAGGGCCCATCCTGCAGGGGAAGTTGGTTTCAGTGGTGATGTCTGCTGAACATAGGGCTGTGTGATGACATCTGATGGACATAGGGCTGTGTGATGACATCTGATGGACATAGGGCTGTGTGATGACATCTGATGGACATAGGGCTGTGTGATGACATCTGATGGACATAGGGCTGTGTGATGGCATCTGATGGACATAGGGCTGTGTGATGACATCTGATGGACATAGGGCTGTGTGATGACATCTGATGGACATAGGGCTGTGTGATGACATCTGATGGACATAGGGCTGTGTGATGACATCTGATGGACATAGGGCTGTGTGATGACCTGCTGGATATAGGGCTGTGTGATGACATCTGATGGACATAGGGCTGTGTGAGGGAATCGAGGGGGAACATAGGGCTGTGTGAGGGACATTGATGGACATAGGGTTGTGTTTTTACATACTGGGAAACCCATTGGGCCCTTTGTTGATGACATCGGGTGAACTTTGGGGCTGTGTGTTTGACATCTTTTGGACATGGGGTTTGTGGAGGCATCGAGGGAAAATTTACTGTGGAGGGCATCTGTTTGGGAAAACATGGGGCTGGTGTGTGACATCTATGACATAGGGCTGTGGGGAGGGAAATCTTTTGGAAAGGGGGCCCGGGGTGAGGGACCTGTGGAATGGGGCTGTGTGAGGGAAAATTTTGAAGGGAAAAGGGCTGTGTGATGACATTTAAAACTTTAGAGCTGGGGTGATGCATTTTGATGACAAAAGGGTTTGTGTGATACTTTTGATGGCATAAAGCTTTGTGATGACATCTGATGGACATAGTGCTGTTGATAAACATCGGGAAGGGACATGGGGCTGTGTAAACCGGCATCTGTGGAACTTTAGTTGGGCTGTGTGATGACATCTGAGGGAACATAGGGCTTTTTTATGACATTGAGGGAAATTGGGGGCTTTTGATAAATTGGGAACATCTGGGGGAAAAAAGAGGGGCTGTGAGCTTTGATGGAAAATTTTCTGATGGACAAAAGGCTGTTAAAGACATCTGAGGGAAACATAGGGCTGTGTGATGGCATTGATGGACTTTTGGGCTTTGTGAGGGAAACCTGGGGAAAAAGGGCTGTGTGATGGCATTGATGGCATAGGCTGTGGATGACATCTGATGAACATAGGGCTGGGGAAAAAATTAAATCTGATGGACAAAAAGAGCTTTTGGGATGACATTGATAAACATGACTGTGGGGGATAACATCTGAGGGAAAAAAAGGGCTTGTGATGACATCTGAGGGGAAAAAAGGGCTTGTGATGACATCTGATGGCCCATAGGTGTGTGAGGGCTTCTGATGGACAAAAGGGCTGGGGTGATGGAAATCTGAGGGAAAAATAGGCTTTTGGTTTGGCATCGGAGGGACATAGAGCTGGGGTGATGACATCTGTTTGGACATAGGGCTGTGTGATGGGACATCTGGTTGGGACTTTAGGGGCGGGTGGGGGTTGACATCTGATGGACATAGGGTTTGTGTGAGGGACATCTGATGGCCCATAGGGCGGGTGATGACATTGAGGGACATAGGGCTGTGTGAGGGCACCCTGATGGCTTTGGGCTGTGTGATAATCTGAGGGAACATGGGCTGGGCTTGGAAAAAGGGGAGTGATGACATCTAAAGGGCCCATAGGGCTGTGTGGGGGAATCTAAAATGGACATAGGGCCTGGTAAATGAAATCTGATTTGGGGGGGGAAAATAGGGCTGTGGGGGATGATTTTTGATGAGCATAGGCTTTTTTCCTCGAGGGACTTTGGGCATGGGCCTTTTTTAGGGGCAAAATGTTGATGAAATCTAAAGGACATGGTGTGTGATGACATCAAAAAGGAAACTAGGGCTGTGTGATGAATTCTGAGGGAACATAGGGCGTGTGATGAATCTGAAAACATAGTGTTGTGATGCCCATTTGAGGGAACATAGGGGGTGGGGTTTGATGACTGGCTGGTTTTGGGTAGGGCTGTGTGAGACATCTGAGGGGACATGGGGTGTGTGAGGGCATCTGTTTGGAAAATTATGACCTTGTAAAATGGGCTTGGGTGGCCCTTGGGAATGGCTGTGGGGGATGACATCTGATGGACATAGGGCTGTGGGGATGGTTTTTAAATGAAAAATAGACGGGTGTGAGGGCATTTTGATGGCATAGGGTGTGTGTTTAAAAATTCGGGGGAATGGGGGAACATCGGGCCCCGGGTGGGATTAATCTAAATGCCAAGGGGTGTGATGACATTGATGAGCATAGAGCTGTGGGGATGAATTTGATGGACTAGGCTGTGGTTTAATTGAGGGAATATGGGCGTGTAAATGACTCAAAATGGGGATTTGGGGGGTGTGTGGGGTTTCGGGATGACATAGGGCGTGTGATGACATCTGAGGGAACTTTGGCTTTGTGAGGGCATTGAAGGGGAAAAAGGGCGTTGTTTGGCATCTGATGAAACATAGGCTGTTTTGAGGGCTTTTGGGATGGACATAGGGTTTTGGTGTGGGCATCTGATGGACATAGAGCTGTGTGATGACATCTGATGGACAAGGGCTGTGGGGTGGAAATCTGATGGACAAAAGGGGTTTGTGTGAGGGAAATTGTTTGGACATGGGGCCCTGGTGATGGATCTGTTTGGGACAAAAGGCTGTTTTAAAATTGGGTGGAAACATCTGATGGACTTAGGGCTGTGGGGATGGCATCTGATGGAAAAAAGGCTGTGGATGACCTGTGGAAAAAAGGGGGGTTTTTTGGGGAAATGGGGGGTTGGACTTTCTGATGGACTTAGGGCTGTGTGTTTGGAATCTGAGGGAAATAGGGCTGTGTGATGACTCGGGAGGGAAAAAGGGCTGTGTGATGACATCTGTTTGGCAAAAGGGGCGTGGGGATGACATTGATAAACATGGGGCTGTGTGATGACATCTGAGGGAACATAGGGCTGTGTGTTGACACCCTGATGGACAAAGGGTGTGTGAGGGAAATCTTTTGGGCATGGGGCTGTGGGGATGCCCTCTGGATAAAGGGCTGTGTGTTACATTTTAAGGGAATAGGCTGTGGGGATGACTTTCTAAAAGGACAAAAGGGCTGTGTGATGACATCTGGAGTGGGGAACTTAGGGCTGGTTGGGATGACCTGTGGATTTGGGGCTGTGTAAAGGACATTGAGGGGACAAAAGGGCTGTGGGGGATGCATCGGGATGAGCATGGGGCTTTTGGGGATGACATCTGATGGAACTTTGGGGCCCCTGGTGATGACATCTGATGAAACCAATTAAATGGGGGGTTGGTGATGCATCTGAAAAAACATGGGGCGGTGTGTGTTGGGGAAAATTTTTAAAGGGGAACTTAAAAGGCTGTGTGAGGGCATTGATGCATAGGGCTGTGTGATAAACATCTGTGGACAAAGGCTTTTTGATGCCCTTTTGGAAATGGGGCCCTGGGTGATGAATCTGGGGAACATAGGGCTGTTTGTTTGGCTTTCTGTGGCATGGGGCGGTGTGTTTCATCTGATGGAAATAGGGCGGGTGTGATACCTGCGGGATAAAGGGTTTTGTGTGATGTTTTCGGATGGCATAGGGCTGTGTGAGGGATCTGATGGACAAAAGGTTTTGTGTGATGAAAATTATGGACATGGCTGTTGATGGCATCTGAGGGAACAAAGTGCTTTGTAAATGACATCTGATGGACTTTAAGTGTTGTGATGACATCTGATGGCATAGGTTTGGGGTGATAAATCTGTTTAAACATAGGGTTTGTGTGTTAAAATTTTGTTGGACTGGGGGCTGTGTGAGGGCCATTTGGGGAACTTAGGGCTGTGTGTGCATTGAGGGACATAGGGTGTGTTGACATCTGGGGAACTAGGGCTGTGTGATGACTTTTGAGGGAAAAAAAGGGCTTGTGATGACATCTGAGGGAAAAAAAGGCTTTTGTGGGTGCCATCGGGGTTGGAAATAGGGCTTTGGCGTAAATGCCATTTTTGATGGACAAGGGGGGTGGATGACATCTGAGGGCTTAGGGCTGTGTGTTTGACATCTGATGAGCATAGGGCTGTGTGTTGACATCTGATGGACAAAAGGGCCTGTTGAGGGCATCTGATGGACAAAAGGGCTGTGTAAAGGGCACCCTGATGGACTTGGGCTGTGTGAGGGCATCTGAGGGACATAGGGCTGTGGGGAGGGACATTTTATAAATAGGCTGTGTAAAGGCTTCTGGGACATAGGGCTGTGTAAATAAACATCTGTTTGGCCCAAAAAAGCTGGTAGGGCATTGATAACATAGGCTGGGGAGGGGAATCTGAGGAAATTAGGGCTGTGTGATGGGTTTTCTGTTTTAGAATTAGGGCTGTGTGATGCATCTGTTGGGACATAGGGCTGTGTGATGAATCTGATGGACATAGGCTTTTGGATAAACTTCTAAAGGGAATAGGGCGGTGTGATGCTTCTGAGGGAAACTAGGGCTGTGTGAGGGCATCTGATGGCATAGGGCTGTGGGGATGACATAAAAAGAGCATAGGCTGTGTGATGCATCGAGGGACAAAAGGGCTGTGTGGGGAAACTAGGGGGAAACATGGGGGCTTTGTGATGACTTTCTGATGGAAATAGGGCTGTGTGATGACATCGAGGACATAGGGCTGTGTGAGGGCATCGGAGGGAACATAGGCTGGGGTGATGGCATCGTGGAATGGGGCGTGTGATGGCTTCTGATAAAATTTTGGGGGCTGTGTGATGGCATTGATGGACATAGGGCTGTGGGGGTTGGGCTTTCTGATGGACTTAGGCTGTGTGAGGCATCTGATGGAAATAGGGCGTTGTGATGCCCATTTGTGGACAAAAGGGCTGTGTGATGCCCTTTTCCTGGGGTTTTGGACATAGGTGTGGGGATAAAATTCTGATGGCATGGGCGGGTGGGGATGCATCTAAATGGCATGGGGCTGTGTGTTTAATCGATGGAAAAAACCTGTTTTTGAGGGCTTCTGATGGAAAGGGGCTGTGTAGGGAATAAAAAGGACATAAACTGTGTGATGACATCGGGAGGGACATAGGGGGGGTGTGATGACATTGATGGACTTTAGGGCTGTGGGGTGACATCTGAGGGAAACTTGGGGGCGTGTGACGGCATCTGATGGAAATAGGGCTGTGTGATGACATCTGATGGACATAGGGCTGTGTGTTGCTCTGGGAACTAGGGCTGTGTGATGAAAATTGTTGGGCATAGGGCCTGTGTGATGACCTGCTGGAAAAAGGGCTGTTGAGGGCATCTGATGGACATAGGGCTGGGTGATACATCGATGGACATAGGGCTGTGTGATGCCCTTTAAGGGACATAGGGCTGTGGGGGGGGATCTGATGGACATAGGGTGTGTGATGCCCTCTGGAATAGGGCTGTGTGAGGGCATTTTTTTTGGGGCCCTTTTGGGCTGTGTGAGGGCCCTTTTGGAATAGGGCTGTGTGATGCGGGGGTTTATAGGGCTTTGTGATGACATCTAAAGGGCCTAGGGCTTTTGGGGATGCCCTGTGGAAAATAGGGCTTTTTTGATGACATCGATGGCATAGGGCTGTGTGATAAACATTGAAAAAAGGGGGTTTTGGGGAAAATTTTGGGGGACATGGGGCCTGTGTGGGGAAACTTTCTGCTGGTCCCTGTGGTACTGTTGTTTTTCCGGGGTTTATAACGTTTGGAACACACTAAAATTTGCGTTTTCCCTATTTTCTGACTTTACTTGGATCAAAGTTTTGTGGCCCGGGGGCAAAACAGAAAAAAGTGAAAATTTCTTTTTTTCCTGGAAATCTTGTATCTGACAATGCCCGGATCTTACATTTTCTTTTTGTCACTTTGGGTCGGCTTTTGACCTGTGCTGCGGGGCCTAAACTCCGGGGGCGCGGCTTCTGCACAGGTCGGAAATTCTCCCCCTACTTTTGTTTTTGTCCCCCTTTGGGACCCAAATTTAAAAAAAAAAACTGTCCAAGATGAAAACCCAGGGAAAATAAGGCTATCTCCGGCGCTTTTCGTTTTTTAAAAAGGGGCCGCAGAACGATGCCCCTTGTGGCCCATAGCCGGAAATAAAAAAGAGAGTTGCGTCTACACAGCTCGTCTTTTCTATGCCGTCTTTCGGCAGGGGGTATTTTTTAAAACATGTTGTATAATACGCCCGGGGCTTCTGTCTTTTTTGACGTCTTCCCCTATAATGCTATTGTATGGGGGGCGTCGGGGAAAAAGGAAACGGCCGCGGCTTTTGCACAAAGCGTGACAAAAAAGGGGGTCCTGAATCAGAAAAGAGAAAGGCGCTTTTTTTTTTTATGCAGTGTAGCCCTAGGCCCAAGGGCGCAGAAGGGGGAAAAAAGGGCCCCCCGAGCCCGGGCCCCAGTGGACGGGGGGTTTTGGCAGCCCTTTGGGGAGTCATGGTTGGGGGGTGGGGGGAAAGTGTGGAAAAAAACAAGAAGCCAAATTTATCGCTGGCAGAAAAGGGTTTTTGCTGTTGGTCCAGTAATGGAGATACAAATCATGGGGGAAAAATTCAACGTCGCTGGTTGGCACCTCCAACAACAAAACTTATAGCAGAAATGAATCCAAGCAGCAGTTGCATGCGAGTCATACAATGTGTGTAGAAAAAATGCAGGTAGGGGCTTATCAAATTGGGGGGGCCAAAAAACAAAAAGGGAAAGGATGGAGATGGAAAAAAGAAAGACTTGAATTTCCGGGCAAACATGAAAAAATCGGGCTGACTGACAAAATAACTTTCCCTGATTTTTGGGCCTTAAAGGGGTTTTATCGTTACAAAGATATGTCTCAGAAATTTTGGGGACAGTAAAAATAGCCCTTTTGTAATTGGGTTTTCTTTAAACCCCTGTACTTGGTTTGCAGAAAAAACAGCTTGCTGTAAATCTTTTCTTCTATTTCTGCTGTTGGGTGGTCAGAAACCCCCCCCCTTTGGGCGGTTTCCCGGGGCCCTAGGGAAAGCCCCCTGCACTGTTTTTTGGCTGGTGAAATTTCATTCAGCCTGTTGGGATTTGCCCTAGACAGGAAAAATCTTGGCCACCCCCCCTGGGCCCCTGTGTTTTGGGTGCCTGCACACTCTGTGTTTTCTCCCCCCTTTAGCTGTTAAAATCGATAGTGAAAAACCCGAGTTTTTTGGCTCTATGTACACTCAGCCCCTAGGGGGAAGGATCTGGGCAAATTTCTTTCCCTGTTTTTAAAGGGGTTTTGCCAAGGGTTTTATTCAACCCCTCACCCGGTTCAGTCCTTAAGTGCTAATTTTAAAAAAGGGCGTTCTGTTTTCCCCAGATTTGAATGCAAGCCCCGCCCCCCTTTTGGGGTCATCATCTGTATTGGGATTTAAAAAAAAGGGTTCAACCCCCGTGTTATGGTTGAGTGTTGTTTTAGGCAGTGCTTTGGGGGATCAGTTGGAAGACAGGGGGTTGGGGGTTCAAGCCCATTTTTTTTTTTGTTTTTTTTCTTTTATTTAAAATTTTACAAAATTTGTTAAGAATTTAAAATTTTTAAATTTTTTTAGCATCTATTTAAATTTTTTATATATAAAAAAACACACACACACAGAAAACCCCCTATATTTTGTCCCATCCTCAAAAGTCACCCAAGGGAATTCCAAATTTTGTGATACAATGCATATACTCTCAGGGATGGGGGACATGATATAAAAAAGGGGGCTACCGTGTTTCCCCGGAAAAAATAAGACAGGGGTCTTAAAATTTTTTTTTACCCCCCAAAAATCCCAATATGTCTTACTTTCGGGGTTTGTTTATATTGGCAGGTTTATGGGGCCCCCTTTCCCCTGTATAGGGGAGGTGTAGGCCCGGGTATAGGGGCCCGGGGGGGTTAGGAAAGGTTAAAGGGAAATTTAGGGGAGGTTTTTGGCAGGTATGGGCCGGCTGTAGGAGGTATAGGAAACTGTAGGCAGGTAAAAGGGAGCTGTTTTTCAGGTTTTTGGGGGTATAGGCAGCTGAGGCAGGGATAGGGCAGGGGTTATAGGGGAGGTTTTAGGGGGGGCTGTTTGGAGGTATAGGCAGCTGTAGGCGGTATAGGGCCCGGTTTTAGGGGGTTAGGGGGCTGTAGGGGAGGGTTTTAGGGCCGGGGTGTGGCAAAAGGGATAGGGAGGTATAGGGCAGGTATAGGCAGCTGTTGGCAGGTTTTAGGGGGCCGGGGGGTGTAGGCAGGTTTAGGCAGTGTTGGGAGGTATAGGGCCGCTGTAAGCAGGTTTAAGGCGGGATAGGCAGCTGTAGGAATTTAAAATCAAAATAAAAAAAAAAAATCACTTTTCCCGGATCCCCCCGGGTGCTCCGTCTCCCGCGGTCTCCCCTCTGCTCTTTTCTTGCCGGCACAGGCGGGGTTTAAAAACATCAGGCCGCACACGCAGCGTGGGGTGACACACCCCATGCCTGTGCCCGGGGGCTCCGGGCAGCCCCCAGTCTGCGGTCGCACCCGATAGGCCAACTGCGGAGCAGGGAGCGCTTGCTCCTGTGCCCCGCAGTAGGTATCCCTTCCACTTATATGCGCTACCTCCCGGATGAGTCCGCATATAGGTGAAGGAATCGCGGGACCAGTGCCCGGTGGGGGGGGTTTGCCAGTGCAGGACAGCGCCCGGACACTGTGTGCTCACTTACTTCAACCTTGGTCCTTTCAGTTATAAATGTCGCCTCCCTGAGTGGAGTCAGCATATTAACTAAAGCTGTCCCTGGCCGTCCAACGGCCAAAAATCGCAGTTGCCCGAGCGCAGACAAAACATAACGCGTAGTTTAACACCTTTACCTACTACTTTAAAACTCCTTTAACATTCTCGGAGTACGTCCCTTACATTAGTCCCCCTACGACCCCTGAACGTCCCCGCTGACGGTCTTACTCCGGGAAAACACCTGGTATTGATTGTAATAAATATATATATCCATTATAGAGGATTTTGACATATATATTTTAGGGTCGTCTCTCAACGTCTACATATTGTAAGAATTTAGGGAGGTGGGGGTGAAAAACCCAGTGATAGGACTAGAACCATCCCAAACTTCCTTGTAAAAACCAACACTCTCTATACTGCTTACAGAGAAATAAGTACATAAAAAAAAAAAAAAAAAACAAAAACACCATCAATCCAAGGCCAAGGCAGTTTACCAGCTGAGCATGTTCTTCTCTCAAAAAGCTGATTTTGCTTCCTTCCCACCACTCAGTTTTCCCCCACTTCATATTATAACACTAGACATGCAAGCAGGAGAACTTACTTGAATCTGACATATTGTCCATTGTAGTTGATGAGTTAAAGGTCCTCTGCTTGTTGTCATTACAAGTATTGTTGAATTTACCACTATAACAGTAAAATAAAGCCTGCCTGCTGGCTTTCAGATGTTTAAAACAAAGAGATAAAATAGAATATAAACGGTCTTGCTGCAGCTTGTGGTGGATCCTCAATGCGTGCAGACATACAGCATGCAGGTAGGCTAGAGAGCTGTGTTTATAAAAATCGAGACAACCCACCTGCAAATATCCCCAGTCTTCAAAAAACAAAATGATGATGTCACTAATACAGGTCATCATTGAGGAGGGTATGACACCCACTTCCTGCTGGGAGGGGGAGATACGCCCCTTGCTCAGAAGGATATACACACTGGCCCATGTGATATATTCAAAAACTCAATCTGAGAAAATTGCCAAGACAATCACGAAGCACTCAAACGAAAAATCCCCTTAACCTGACCCTATAACACTGACTCCTTAACGTCCATACACCCTTATCCCTATCTTTACGCCCCTGACAAAAATAGCTAAGCAATTTTCCTTCGCAATGATAGGCCCTAACCCACCATATAATCCCTTAGTCCTAACATACTCTGTGTTGACAAATATCCCTACAGCAAAGTGGCCCTTCATAATGCATGTCGCTACCACCAACTTTAGCAATATCCTACCCCTTGACAAATGCACCACCCTAAACCAATTTCCTTTGTGTTCACTAACACAAATACACCCCCTGGCCCCTATCCTAACCCCCGTGACAAAAATCCTTAACCAATAGCCCTTCACTATGCTTGTCCAATTTATTAGACAATACATGTCCATAACGCATACCCATTACAAATCCCTATCAAGAGTCCTTTACTAATTTTCTTGTCTAGACATCAGACACCGTTAGACCTGTCCTACCCCTAACACTACCCGTACCAATGTCTTTCACTATGCTTGTCCTCACACCAGACACCCCTGACAATATCCCTACCAATGTCCCTGGGTGCTGACTCCACCTAACCAACCAAAGGGGACAAACCCCCTGGCGCCTCATTCCTACTACTCCACAATATCCCCCTAATCACTGTCCCTGGTGTTGACCCTAACACCCACACATCATATTTTAGCGCACATTTCCCTTCTACCCCCCTGACAATATCCCTACCAATGTCCCCCTTTGCTACGCTTTGGTGTGGTGTGGGCCCCTAACAGGAGACCACAAAAACCCTGGCCCTTTCCCTACTCTCACACTAAAACGTCTAACCATTTTTGTCCCCTTGCTATGCTGGCTCTAACACCGGATATCATTAGCTGTTTCCTACCCATGACAATATCACTACCAATATCTCTCACTATACTGGCCCTAACAAAACACCATCCAGCACTTCCCAGGCCATATCCCTATTTGCTGAACAATATTCCTACTAATGTCCCTCAGCATATGGCTGGCCCCTCTACACAACAAGCATCCAAAAACTACCAAAGAGAAATCAAGAAAGCACACTATTATCAAACACTTGAAACAGTGGCTAACAGAAACAACAACAGATAACTAAGACACAATGGGGCTCTAATAAACTTGGACAGAAAAACTAAGAACATGAACTGAGAATACAACAAGCTCACAATACACAATCTCTCAGCTGCCAGTATAAACAGCAACCAGCCACCAAGTAAAGTTCAGCTTTATAGAGGGCTAGTAATTAACCAGTCCCACTTAATTCAAGTACTAACATGAGCCCTACAGAGCCCCAAGATGTTTTTGTGTTTGAGGGCCAGTTGCAAATAGCAGCAGCCTCAACCCTCACTATACATTAAGCTGAACAGGATGAAGTAGCAGGAGAATTCTTGACATTAGCAACACTTACCTGCTCCTTGTCGCTGTCATTCCAATGGGATTTCTGACATCACTTCCAGTCCAATGTCATGTAGATAACCCTAATGTGCAGTTGTATTGCCGTGCATTGCTGTGTACCTAATGGGAACTCTAATTGTTTCATGTGGAGCTTTGTGGTGCACAATGAGACCACAGTGGAAGACCCCCCATGGCACCCTCATATGTGTCTTATTATAGTTCCATTAGTGACGAAGACCTACCCGTCGGTGGCTACAACCAACCGCTCAAATAGAGGAGTATTGTTTTGCTTTGCAGCACTGTGGTAAATTATTTGTATCCATCATCCATAAATTTCTGTTTTAGGGATATCATAAAATTTTGCTTGTAGTTTAAATTCATGTAAATTCCTGTTAATATTTCCCCTTAGGAGTATTTGCACTTATATTAGTAACCAGCCACTACCCCACCCCCGCCTATATTCCTTTTATGATAACATTATGTTTCGGTTACTTTACCAGGGATGTTTACATTTTATTTAACTGTATTTCCATCAGGGCTCTTGGTGGTCCCTAACAGCTTCAACAAATTCACACTTCCTGTTCAGCCTGTGGAAAGTTCTACAGCTTCAGGCTACCACTTCCTGTTCAAGCTGTAGTTAGTTCTACAGCTGCAGGCTGCAACTTCCTGTTCAGGCTGTGGGCAGTTCTACATCTCAGTTCCACTTTCTATTTAGGCCGTGGGTGCTTTTCTACACAAGACTTCAAAGGGACTCCCACTTTCTGTTTGAGACCTGTGGGTGGTACTACAGCTTTCAGGCTCCCCACTTTACTTCCTTCCGGTTTAGGGCTGTGGGTGGGTCTGCAGCACAATGTACTAGCTTTTGCTATTTCTATGCTATTTCCCTGTTATCAGGGTTTGACATGAAGTACAACAAAAGAAAGAAGTTTATAATCTGTAGTTCATACAGCTACAGAACTCTAAGGGTCAAAACTTGTCATTAACTTAGGGAAACAAAGCTCCTGTGCTGGAGATAAGACCCAGCAGGGAGTAACTCACCATGGTCAAGGCAGCTTGGAGCAATCAGATAAGAGAGATAGCAGAGACAGATGGATGGTAACCAAGAGAAACTTGTGTACACTAGGAGTAGATCATACATGCCAGTCCTCCTGGATTGGCTGGGAGGGTCCTGCAAATGGGAAAATGGGTTGGTAAAAGGCTGTGGGGGGGTTCTTTGATGAAGGCTGCGCTGGAACTATAATAGTTTAACAGGGCCGTGTGCATGGCCCTGTCAGGACATGCGCGCTGCCTGAGACATGGTCGTGATCCCTATAGGGGTGACAAAATCCACACCGGGCGGGAAAATTAACTTAACTACTCAGTTACTAACTTAACTTCCCCTCTTTCCATCTTTCCCGTCTTCCAGGCTCCTAACTCACCTTTCCCTCCTCCGCCTCCTGCGGTAGGGAGACAGCTGCAGAGTTTGACCTTCCCGCTGGCCTTTCTCTTTCTCCCCTGCTTCCCTGGGGCCTTTGTCTCCCTGCCTACCTGTGTTTCTGTCCTTCTGCCCCCTACTCTATCCAAAATACATCCTGCAGGGGGCAAGAAACAGGCCGCAGAGGGCATCAGTTGCCCGTTGCTTTTCCTGTCCCTTTTTTTCCCCTTCCGCCTGGAAAAACCACCAGAGACAGAACCCACAGTGGTGGCCGTGAATTCTAAAAGATGCTTTTGTGGTAAAAAATTTTGCAAGGGAAGAGGGTCCGTGGGCCCCCGGAGAATTCATCAATGTGTGTGGTCTGAACAGAATGGATGAAATGGAAAAGAGAAAAATTCGCAGTCATAAGAAGATTATCTCTGGGTGATACCCTCTAGATGTAAACTCTGCACTGTAAATCAAGTAAAATATGATGCAGAGGTCTGTGTACAAACTGTTGTCCCTACAACTATATGGTCACTGTAATGGTGGTAATATACAGTCCTGCATAGCCTGTGTACAAACTGGTTGTCTACAAATATAATGTTCACTGTAATGGGAGTAATAAACAGTTCTGCAGAGCCTGTGTACACTGTGTTTACCACTATATATATATCTCAATGTATATGGAGGTAATATAATCAGTCCTTGCCAAGATCCTTGTGTACACTGGAGTCCTACCACCATATGGTCACTGTATTGTGGTAATATACAGTCTGCAGAGCCTGTGTACACTGGTACCCGAATCAACTATATGGTCCTGTTATGGAGGTAAATAATACATCTGCAGAAGCCTGTGTACTGGTGTCTAGCCTACCACAAATATGGTCCAGTTATGTGGGAAGAATATTACATGTCTGCAGAGCCTGTGTACACTGGTAGCCCCCTACCACTATAATATTGGTCACTGTTATGGAGTTAATATATAGTCCTGCAGAGGCCTGTGTACACTGGTTTCCTCCACTATAATGGTCACTGTACTGTATGGTGTCCCCATACCATATATGGTCCCACTGTTATGGTAGGTAATAATTACAAGTCTGCAGAGAGCCTGTGAGTACGTGTGGCGTCTACCCACTATAATGTTCACTGTAAAATGGATGGAGGTACATATAAACAGTCTGAGAGGCTGGGTACAACGGAGTCAACCACTATAATTGTTCACTGTATGGAGGAAACATACAGTCTGCAGAAGCCTGTGTACAACTGGTGTCTGACCCACTATATGGTCACTGTAAAATGTGCAGTTAATATATAACAGTCAGCTTGATCCTTTGGTACACCTGGTGTCCAAACCAACTATATTGTCACGTATGGAGGTAATTATACAGTCAGCAGAGCTGTGTACACTGGTGTCCCTACACATGTTATGGTCACTCTGTATGGTGTCTAACCACACACTATAATGTCACTGTATGGAGGTAATATACACGTCCCTACTGAGCCTGTGTACCAACTGTTGTCTACCACTAATGGTCATTGTAAGGGGGTGATATACGAGTCCTGCAGTTCTGCAGAGCCTGTGTAACCACTGGTGTCTACCAACTATATGGTCAACTGTAGGGAGTAAATAAATACCAGGTCCTGCAGAGCTGTGTACACTGGTGTCCCCTCTAACTCACCTATATGGTCACTTCTGTATGGATGTAATAAAAATTACATTCCTAACAGAGACCTGTGTACACTGTTATCTAGCCACTATATAGTCACCTGTAATGGAAGGGTAATAATACATCCCAGCAGAGAGGCTGTTAACACTGGTTTCCTACTACACTATATGGTCACGTAAATAGTGCGTTAATATACAGTTACAACAGTGTAGGGTTTAGGTTCAAGCACGAGTTTTGGGCAGTACTCCTGTGCTGGTGCTTGGATGGCTGGAATATAGTCTATCAACATTGCAGGAAAGCTGGGTGGTTTGCCAAAAACCACCCCAAAATTAGTTCTCCTTCCATAGCTGTTACAAGCATTAAAGGGTATTTGTGTTGTGTGCCCTTTTTGTAAAGGGGTGTGTCTTGATACAAAGAGGTCATGGTCACCGCAGCTTCAAATCTCCATGATGGCCTCTTTCAAAAGTTGTCAAGTATATAGAATAAAATCCTCTTCAAATATCTCTAAACAAAGCCAAAAATCAGAACACAGCATGTAATTGGTAACACAGTCTTCATTTACCTTGCCCTACATGTTTAAACCCTCTAATTACTTATAACAAAGTTTCTTTTACATAATTATGGCCTGTTTGGGGTTTGGTCAACATTTGGAATTGAGTCTGGAAGAAACTGCTTCTATGAAATCAGAAGCTCATGAAGACACAGAAGACCCCAAGTACCTCTATGGGGGTCCTATTATAGCTCAGGGTACAAAGATAGCCCGTGATCCCCCCACTAAATCTAAGTACTGGTTCCAGGAAGGAGAGAGCGGAAGGGCCCGGTCAGGAAACTGGTTAAGCAAGTAGATTCTATAGCAGTCCCGACTGAACCATAAGGTGGGCATAACCGGGGGCATTTCCCCTGCGGGCCGCTAAGGGTCATCGGGCCGCAGGTCCGGGCCGCGGAGTCCACACACACGCCGCCGGGAGGACAGGTGTTTCCCCCCCCGTCGGGGCCCCGAGTGCCGTTCTAGAGGCGCGCGTAAAAGGTGGCCGCAATGGTCGCAATCGGACAGCGACCGGGACCCCCCCTGTGGCATGTGGGGGCCCCGACAGCACCCCCACCCCCCCTCGCCACAAAGCATAAAACAACACACAAAACTGGCTGCAGTATGTGCCGGGAGGTACAACAGACCCAGCCATCGGCAGCCATCACCCAACGGCCGCCTCCTGCACACATCACCGCGCGTTGCAAACAAAGCAGGCCGGGCTGAACATAACAATCTGGGGATCAACTGATCCCGTCTGTTTCAGCCTCCCAGGAGGGGGGGGTGTGGGGGGTAGGGTGTGGGTGGTCCGCGTGGGCAGGCCACGGCACCTAATGTAATAACCCTCTGCATCGCGCGCGCTGCTCGCGGTCCGCCGCAACTCCCCAGGCAGAAGTGTATCGTCCACCTGGCTCCAGAGTGAAGAGGAACGGGATCAGCAGTGTCCGTTTGAATGAGTATTTTTATCGTTTTATTTTTTAAACTACTTTTCTGGTCCCCCCTCCTGGCTTCCTATACTTGCCCCCCTGCCCTGGCTATATACTTGCCCCCCCTGCTGCCCCCATGGCTGTCCTATAACTGCCCCCTGCCCTGTGCTAAATCCTCCCCCTGCCCCCTTGCCCTGGCTTGGCCTATACTGAATACTGGGCCCTGCCCGTGGCTGCCTATACTACTGCCCCTGCTTGGCCCTGGCTACTATAACTACTTGACATTGCCCCCTCCCTGTGCTGCCTATATACTGCCCCTGCCCTGGGCTGCCTAGTACTTCCCCTTGCCCTGTCAATATACCTGCCCCTGCCCTGCTGGCCTATATACTTGCCCCTGTGCCCTGTCTTTCCTAATCAACTTTTTAACTGGTGCCCCTTGCCCTCTGGCTGCCTATACTACTACCTTGCCCCTGGGCCCTGGGCTATAATTACTCTGCCCTGCCTCTGCTGCCTAGTACTGCCCCCCCAGCGCCTGGCTTGCCTATTACTGCCCCACCTGCCCTGGCGTCCTATACGAGTCTCTACTACTTTTTGCCCCCTGCCCTGGCTGCCAATATAACTGCGCGACCCTGCCCTTGGCTTGCCTATACTATAATATACTGACTTATCTGCCCCTGCCTGGCAGCCTATACTGCCCCCTGCCCTGTGCCCCTGGGCCTTGCCTATACTTTGCCCTCGCCCGGCTGGCTATATACTTTGCCGCCCTGTCCCTGCCCTGGCCCTGGCTGCTATACATCGCTCCTGGCCCTGACCTGCCTATATACTGCTCCTGCCCTAGCCTGCCTATACTGCCCCCTGCCCAGCTGCCTATAACTTGGCCCCCTGCCCACCCTGCCTTAATACCTGCCCCTGCCCAGCTGCCTATATACTTGCCTCCGCCCTAGCGGCCTATACTTTTAGCTGCCCCTGCCTGCTATATAAACTGACCTGACCCCCTGTGGGGCCCTGGCTATATACTTTCCCCTGCCCTAGCTGCCAATATCAGCCCCTGCCTGAGCCCTATATACAGAACCCCTTGCCCTGGCTGCCTATACTTGCCCCTGCCCATATACTGCCCCTGGCCCATATACTTGCCCCTGCTCCTGCCCCTGGCTAATATAAACTGCACCTTGCCCTGGCCATATTACTGCCCTGCCCTGGGCATTCCCTATAACTATTTGGCCCCTGCCCTGGCTTGCCTATACTTGGTTGCACTTTCACTATTACTGAACTGCCCGCCTGCCCTGGCTAATATACTGCCCCATGCCTAGCTGCCCCTTATACGTGCCCCTGCCCATGGCTATATACAAGCCCCCTGTGGCCCTAGCTGCCTATACATTACTGTGCCCCCGCCCTGGCCTATATACTGACCCTGGCCCTGGCTGCCTATACTTCCATGCCCCTCCCTTCTATTAATTACCTGGCCCCCCTGGCCCATGGGCCCTTGCTATATACTGCCCCTGCCTGGCTATAAATATTCGCCCCTCCCCTGCTTGCTATAATAGAGCCCTGCCTGTGCTAATAAACATCTTGCCCCCTCCCTGCCCAGGGCTATATATACTTGCCCCCTCTAGCCCGGCTTCCTATAGATAGCCCTAACCCTGGCTATAAAAACTAGCCATCCCCTTGCCGCCCTGGTTCTTGCCTAGTAAATAGAGCCCTGCCCTGGACTATAAATACTGTTGCCCCTTCCTGCCCTGGCTTTGCCTATAATCTCCCTGCCCCTGGCTATAATAATACATACGAAAATAGCTAAACTTGCCCCTACTGCCCTGGATATTATTATGGCCAGGGCCCTTGCTGCCTAGAAATCAACGCTGCCCTTGTGCTGCCTATAATTGCCTTGCCTATACCTATACACACTAGCCCTGGCTTCCTATATACTGTCCCTGTCTCCTATAAGAGAAAATAAAGTGGCTCTGTCCCTGCCTTTATAAACTGGCCCTGTCCTGCCTGTAACTGGCCATGCCTGTATAACTGTCCCCTGCCTACCTTAGACTGGCCCTCTGCCCGTGCCCTGCATACTGGCCCCCTGCCTGCCTAATGGGGGGTCCCTAACGCTATTTACCCTGCCACTTATCTACGATTTTTCTCTAATTTTTTTTTATTTAGTGTCTAACAAGAGACGCTGTTTGTGAATTGAATCGTAAATTGCGTTGGAGAGAGAGAGGAGTCCTAAAGATGAAATTGTTTTGTAAAATCTACAGAGGACGAGTAGTGGCCACTACTAGAAATAAGGACATTGCATGCTGTAGCAACCGAACAGATTAGATAAATGGAAGGGTAAATCGAACTCATCAGGATAGACATCAAGGAGGTATTGGTGGGGTTCCATATGCAGAAGAAAAGGAAAGATAACAACAACTCCCCCCCTCGAGAGATACGTCTCCTGTGAGTCTCCCCTCCCTGCTGTCAGGGGTCACATTTACTTCTGTTTTGTGAATCAAGTGCTGTAATTCAATGTGATGTGACCTGACAGTACTGGTGATGTGATGGTGGGGTTGGGTGGGTAGGGTTAGTGGTTGTTGCTTATTGTAGTGTCCAGTGGGGCTTGTCCCTGATTGTAAAACAAGTGCACACCTGACTCTGTGATGAGGGTTTCTCTGCACCACTGTTTCTCTCTTGCTTGTGTGTAGGGGGCTCTCACACAGAGCGTTTTTGGTGCATTTTTTGATGCGTTTTTTGTTGAGAAATGTTCAGCATTAACTTCTCTGCCTTTCTGCACAAAACCGCACCGAAAACCATCAAAAATGCACCAAAATGCTCCGTGTGAAAGCAGCTTTATAGTGTAGTTTATTTTAGACAGTGGCGAGGTGCGAGAACAAGGGACATTTTTTAAGCGGATATTGTATGTGGGCTGCTGGGGGCTTAGTGCCAGGGCTGATTTTTATTCCCAGTCCGGCCCTGTTTTATAGTATTTGGAATTAGAATGTTCATGTTACAGTTTATAGTTAATGTTGCTACTTTGTTACTGTCAGTCCCTGTAACATTTTAGCTCCCTTTCATCCAGTGATATATGTCTAGGGTTTATCTGCAGATTTCCCTGTAGCACACACCCCAGCATAGCCCCCCCATTCACGGCCTGTGTCGCCCTCACTTTCCGGCAGAAAAGCCTGGAATCCTTCTATTCCCTCTAATTAATACCTTATAATGGGCGATTCCCGGCGCCACCATGTGGGGGCAGCACTCGCTCCGGCGCTCGCTTTGACAGGACGTGGCGTCCCCTCTTGTCTCGGGGAACGTGCCAATCGGCGTGCGCGGCAGCCTTGATACCGCGCATGCGCAGCGCGTACGGCCTTTTCCCAGTTCTCCAGCGCCGTAGCCAGCGCTGTGACTCTCCGGTCCTCGCCTTGACGGGACAAAATCCGGCGAAATGGTCAGTACCGGGGCCCGATACCGACGGCAATCAGTGCCTGAGTGTCCCCCGCAGTGCGTCCGCCGCCCGGGACCTGCAGGGCCGGGGGTTTGGGCGCGGATGGAGTTAGATTGTGGTGGAGTCTGCTCGGCGTCCAGCGTGGCCTAATGGCGGCGGCCGTGTCAGGCGGCTTCCGGCCCCTGGTGCTGCTGCCCGGGGGCCCCTGTGCCTGCTCGGGTGTCCTGTTGTGTATTGTGGTGGTATATTTGTGTAGCGGTTTGTGTACAGCTCGCCTGGGGGCAGGGCTGCGGCATTTACCGGCGGTCCCGCAGTGTGTGCACTGAGCGCTGCGGCTGTTATCCATAGTTTACTTGGCGTCCAGGTCTTCTATGTATTTCACTCACCAGATGGCTGCTCACCCAGGGGCCCCTGCAGCGCTGCTCCAAGGGGGCTGGCATTGGGGGGCCCCACGGTGCTGCTGTGTATGACCATATGACAATACTGCAGTCTGAGGGCCCCATAATGCTGCCTCCTGGTGCTGGTGTCAGGGGCCCCATACCAATCCTGCAGTCTGAGGGCCCCATAATGCTGCCTGCTGGTGTCAGGGGCCCCATAGCAATACTGCAATCGGGAGGGCCCCATCATCCTGCTTGTCTGTGCTGTTATCTGGGGGCCCCAGAGTCATCCATACAATGTTGGGGGCCACAGGGTGATGCCGTTATGGCTGCTTTAATCCGGGGGCACATGGGGAAAACGTTGGGACTTCTCCGCTGACGCATTTCGGGCACTTTGGCCCTTAGTTGTAGCACTTAAGGCATGAAACGCGTCATTGGAGGAGACATCCCCTGTTTATGGGTCGCTGCCGGTGTTTTTAAAATAATTAAATAAAGAACATGTTTTTATATATTGGAAGCTGCAGAGCAAAAACTTTGTAGCAGCACAGAAAACCTGGTGACGCTGCGGCCCCAGATTAGAGTGTGGGCGTAAGATCTCCACCCCCCCCCCCCCACCCCGATACCACACCTCTCCCCAATGTTTTCCCATGTGCCCCGGGTTAGCGCACCCATAATGGTATCACCCTGGGACCACATTCATGTCCTGCCTGTTTGTACTGTTCGGGGGCCGCATAGTGTGACTTCTGGGGTCTGTTTGATACTGAGGATCTTCTAGTAATGTCCATATGTTCTTCTGTCATCCTGGGGGCCACATGGGTTCATCACAGCCTGAAAGTATTACTAAGGAGCTTCTAGCTATGTTCATGCTGTCGTCTGGGGGCCACATAGGAACACTGGTGCCCTGTCCTGACATCCGGGGGCCACATGGGAACACTGGTGCCCTGTCCTGACATCCGGGGGCCACATGGGAACACTGATCCCCCTGTCCTGACATCCGGGGGCCACATGGGAACACTGGTGCCCTGTCCTGACATCTGGGCGGCCACATAGGAACGCTGGTATTCTGTACTGTCACCCTGGGGCCAGGTAGTATTACTGATACTCCATGCTGTCATCCAGTGGCCAGATAGGAATACTTTTCTGCTATGCGACGAAGGCTCTGCTAGTAATGCCTGCTCCCCATGTTGTCATTTGGGGGCCACAGTAATAGTGATACTTTGCTGTTATCCAGGGGCCACATAGTATCCTACGGGTCTGTAGTGTCATGGCAGATCTGGTCCGTGTGGCTCCGTCCTTTGCGCTCGCTGTTCGCCCACCTGGTCTGTGGAGCGGTTCTGGGCTGCTGCAGGTTAGGGCGATGTTCACATTCCTACTTGATGCCTTTGTAGGATTTTTTTCCCGAGGACCCCCCTGACCTGTTATAAGGTTTAGTCGGGAGGGTGCTGGGGGGGGGATTCAACCTTGAGGGGGAGATGTGGGTGGGGCCTTTCCTCGCGTGCGGCCTGTCCTCGGGGTGCGGCCTTCCCTCGCGGTGCGGCCTTTCTGGGTGGGCCGGTGGGCGCTCCGTCTTTTGTGCGCTGCCCGCTTCGCTTTCCCCAATTTGGGGCGTTCCCCCTTTTTTTTTTCCGGGGTCGGAATTTAAGAACAAGCGACTCAAGCGCACCAGGTCAAGTTCCGCAGAAGGAGAGGTGAGTGCTGCTCTGGAGGCTTCTCCCTTCCTGGAAGAGGCCTTACTGACGTTCTTCCTTTTCCCTTTAGAGGGCAAGACGACTACTTTGCCCGTAAAGACTCGTCCCAGGGGCAAGAATAAGTACAACACCCCCAAGTACAGGAAAATTCGTGCGCGTCCCAACAAAAGACACATCTGCCAGTACGGAGTGCGGGGGAGCCGTGTGGGGAGACTATTACTGTTGCTGTGATCCAGGGCCACATAGAATACTTCCAGAGGGTGTTGTGGGTTTCCCTTAACAAGGGGTCAAACGGGGCCCCTTTCCCGCTGTTGGGAAACTACAACTCCCCTCATGCCCACTGTTATAGATGAACAAATGCATGATGGGAGTTGTCGTTTCTCAAAAGCGGGGGGCCGGCAGTTTGACCCTGTGGGCCTTTAAAAAAAAAGAGAAAACAGCGCTCCCTGACTGGGAACCTTTTCCCCTAGAAAAGAAAGGGGGAAAACCAGCGCTCCCTGTACTGGGAACTCCCATAAAAAAGGGGAAGGGGAACACAGCCTCCCGTACTGGGAACTCCCATAGAACGGAAGGGGAACACAGCCGCCTCCGTACTGGGAAACCCCTAGAAAGGAAAGGGGGAAAACAGCCCCCTTACTTGGGGAACCCAAAAACGAATGGAAACACAGCCTCCCCGTCTGGGAACCCCCCCAAAACGGAAGAGAACACAGCGCTCCCTGTATTTGGAACTTCCATAGAACTGAATGGAGAACACAGCGCTCATCCTGTACGGGGAACGTCCCATAGAACAGAATGGAGAACACAGCGCTCCCCCTGTACTGGGAACTCCCATAGAACAGAATGGAGAACACAGCGCTCCCTGTACTGGAACTCCCATAGAACAAAAAATGGAGAACACAGCGCTCCCCTGTACTGGAACTCCCATAGAACAGAATGGAGAACACAGCGCTCCCCTGTACTGGGAAACTCCCATAGAACGGAATGGAGAACACAGCGCTCCCCTGTACTGGGAACTCCCATAGAACGGAATGGAGAACACAGCGCTCCCCTGTACTGGGAACTCCCATAGAACGGAATGGAGAACACAGCGCTCTCCTGTACTTGGAACTCCCATAGAACGGAATGGAGAACACAGCGCTCCCCTGTACTGGGAACTCCCATAGAACGGAATGGAGAACACAGCGCTCCCCTGTACTGGGAACTCCCATATAACAGAATGGAGAACACAGTGCTCCCCTGTACTGGGAACTCCCATAGAACAGAATGGAGAACACAGCGCTCCCCTGTACTGGGAACATCCCATAGAACAGAATGGAGAACACAGCGCTCCCCTGTACTGGGAACTCCCATAGAACTGAATGGAGAACACAGCGCTCCCCTGTACTGGGAACTCCCATAGAACAGAATGGAGACCCAGCTGAAGGGTGACTGGATCTTCATTCTGAGTCGACAGAAGTTTAGCGCTTAGGACTCGCACCTCTGACATTTATGGCCTATACTATTTATATGCCATAGTACATGCTGGGAACACCCCCTTAGATACAGTTCAGGTCTATACAGGTGTTAGAGGTGCCTGCAGGTCCCGTGAGAACAGGCCACACAGTCTTCAGCAGAATGTAGAGGTAGTTTTGCTTATTTAATTCATTTTTATAGCACACTCCTATACCACAGCGCTGTCATTATTCACATTGCTCCCCGTCCTTGTTGCAGCTCAGTCTAAATGTCACGTCAACCTCTCAGGATGATTTTGGACTGAGTAAGACTGGACAACCTGGAGGAAACTGACACAAACATGGGGAGAGCATAGAAACTCCTTACAGATGTTGTGGGATTTGAACCCAGGACCCCCTTGTTACGCTGTGTTGTCCGTTGAGCTCCTGCATCGCACATGACTCTATTCTGCTCTATGGGAGTTCCAAGTACTTGTCCTATCAATACGCCATTAAGGTCTGGAGTCGGAGGACTTCTTTAATGCAGTGATGTCTTTGCTCCTCTTCATGTTCTAACCCTGTTGTCCTTTTGCAGATCGCTTACGCCAAGATTGAAGGTGATACCATTGTCTGTGCAGCGTACTCCCATGAGCTTCCCAAGTATGGCGTCAAGGCCGGGCTGACCAACTATGCTGCCGCTTACTGCACAGGACTGCTGCTGGCCCGCAGGGTACGTCACGGAGGAGGGAGATGGGTGGTGAGGTGTCCTCTGCTGGGGGTAGTGTGGCTGGGGCATTGCCTCCTGCAGTATGGTGGACACAGACTGGTGTGGAAGGTGATAAGGCTGAGGCCTCCTTTACTCTACAGCAGTGGAATTTTCTTTGTCTTGTGTGAAAAGAATAGATGTGACCCAAAAATGCACAGGGGCGTGTCATAGGCAGTAGGGGTGATTATTTATTTATTTTTTTCTCATGTTGGGTTCACATACAGTTGAAAACGGCAGTTTCCCTCCCCTTGATATAAAGCCCCATCTGCAGGTTTCACCCTCCCTCTATATAAAGCCCCATCTGCAGGTTTCTCCCTCCCTCTGTATAAAGCCCCATCTGCAGGTTTCTCCCTCTCTATATAAAGCCCCATCTGCAGGTTTTTCTCCCCTCTATATAAAGCCCCATCTGCGGGTTTTTCTCTCCGACATTAAATCAGAATAAACCTTCCCCATTTTAGGTCAATTAGGAACCAAAATTAATTTTATTCCCCAAATGCAGAATGAGAGGGAGAATTTTTAAGGCGTTTTTATTACTTTCTGCAAAGTCAGAAGTTTCCTCCATTTCATTAGTATTTGGTGGCTTTGCCCTTAAACTGTAGGACTTGGGTCAAATGTTCTGGATCCTTCCACAAGCTTCTCACAATAGTTGGTAGTAACTTTGGTCACTTCCTCCTGACAGAACTGGTGTAACTGAGCCATGTTTGGGGGTCTCCTTGCTTGCACCGGCCTTTCGGCCTTTTCAGCTTTGCCCATAAATTTCCAATAGGATTGAGATCAGGGCTTTGTGATGGCCGCTCCAAAACATTACTTGGTTCTCCTTAAGCCACTTGGTAACCAGTTTGGCAGTAGCTTCGGGTCACGGTCCATTTGGAAGACCCATTTCCGGTCAAGCTGTAACTTCCTGGTTGATGTCTTGAGATGTGGCTTCAGTATTGCCACATAATCTTCTTTACTCATGATGCATCTATTTTGTGAAGTGCACCAGTCCCTCCTGCAGCAAACCAACCTCACAACATTATGCTGCCACCCCCGTGTTTCGCTCTTGTGATGGTGTTTTTAGGCTTCCAAGCTTCTCCCTTTTTCCTCCAAATGTAACGATGGTCATTATGGCCAAACGGTTCAATTTTAGTTTCGTCAGACCACAGGACATGTCTACAAAAATGTAGGTCTTTGTTCCTGAGCATTTGCAAACATGAATCCGTCTTTTCTATGTTTCTTTTGGAGTAATGGCTTCCTCCTGGCAGAGCGGCCTTTCAGCCCATGTTGATACAGTACTCGTTTCCCTGTGGATAATTACACAATCTTGCCAGCTTCCATCAGCATCTTCACAAGGTCTTTTGCTTTTGTTCTTGGGTTGATATGCACATGTCAGACCAAAGCACGTTCATCTCTGAGACACAGAACTCGTCTCCTTCCTGAGCAGTATGATGGCTGGACATTCCCATTTTGTTTGTACAGATGAATGAGGCTCCTTCAGGTATCTGGAAATTGCCCCCAAGGATGATCCAGCCTTGTGCAAGTCCACAATTGTCTTCCTGATATCTCGGCTGATTTCTTTAGACTTTCCCATGATGTTACACACAGAAGCATTGTGATTCTGCTGTGCGGTAAAATACATCCACAGTTGTGTCTCTAACTCAGATGTTGTCAATAAACCTGTCAGAAGCTTCAAAAGACATGACATCATAGGGGCGGTCCAAGATTGTTTAGAGGCGGAGTCATCCCAGTGTATGGAAACTGCTTCTCCCTCTCATTATTCTGTATTTGGCAAATAGAAATAATTTTGGTTCCTAATTGACCTAAAATCTTAAATGAGGCCAGACAGAAGGAAGTTCTACTTTTCTACCTGTCCCCTGTGTGTGGCTTATACTGACTGAATGGATCGACTTTACCACAGCCGTTATCTAACTCATGGAACAGGGTCATGGTGTTCCTGTGCTGCATCTATGGTATTGGTTGGGGAGAGAGGACCTAATTGTCGGTGTTGGGGTCACTTTGTCATGAACGGTACAAGAGAGAGACTTAAGTTTTATGGCAGAAAGTTGATTGGGTGAGCTTGGCTTGTTCTTTGGAGATTTTATATAGTTTTGTGTTCATTACAACAGGAAGAAATAAGCCGTGTGACCGGCACCGGATGGGGACTGAATTTTTTTTTATTTTTTTTTTGGGGGTCGCTGGTAACATTTTTGAGGAAATGCTACAGGTTTTTTTGGGTCCAGTAGAAATTGCTCCTGATTGCACAGTGGTGCCAACATAACTGCTCACTAGAGCTTTATATAGGGTTTCCGACCTCCTGTCGGGTCGCGCTCTAACCTGCTGCAACGCACAGTGGGGTTTTTGATGAGTGGGAGTCACAAGCTGCTGTCATTTTGCTTTCCTGACTGCATACATCTCACTGAGCTGGGAGGACCAGGGCAATGTGTAGAAGACTGGAGGTGTCTGATATAGGGATATTCCTTGTCAGGGACAGGCTCCGGCATGGTTGAGGGGCTGCCCTTCTGGTGGCAAGTGCTCCACTACGTAGACCATTGTCTAGGAGATATTTTAGGGGAATAGACAGGATTTCTTGTTTCCCACATGAAGGGTTTACAGCTGACAAATAGAGCAGATGTAGTCCAGATAGGGCCATGTTTGTTTTATTAAAGGGTTGTCACTTTAGACAATGATGACATTGCTAGGAGATGCCATCATTGTCAGACCACTTCTGGGATCCAGACCGATCTCCTAAATAACCCCCAAAACCTCTATCCTAAACAGAGAGGGGGTTGGGACACTCCCATTAGACATGAATGGGCGTTCTGGTTACAGTCTAGCATTGCCGCTTGGCTAAACTCGAGTCTATAATTCATGTCTTTTGGAAAGTACCGACCCTCATGAGAATGGAGAGGTTTAGGCGATAGGTGCCGGTCCCGCACTTATCGGACAATGATAGCCTAGCGATTGTCATCAGTATCTGTGGGTCGGCAGCAGCTACTTCATGGAACCTTTTCCCTTACATGCCGACTGATACCCGTAACATGGCACATACCATCGTATAAATCCAGCCTTAGCACACAGGTCGCATTACCCAATGGAAGACTGGAGCTGAGGTCAGGAACCTTACATGTGGCTGCCAGGAAGCAAAATTGCTTTCACAAAGAAGAACCTGGAGTGTTCCTTTAAACTTGCAACCCAAGGGCGTCCTAGTAATGTTTTCTGGCCTGGAGTCTGCTGCCTGGTAATAGATGGAAGGCCTCGTAACATGTGGTGTTGCTGGAAGTGCTTGGTGTCCTCCCTCCCTTGGGCACAACTAATGACTGATTTTACTTTCACTTTTTTAGCTTCTAAACAAGTTCGGCCTTGACAAAGTCTACGACGGGCAAGTGGAAGTTACCGGTGACGAGTATAATGTGGAAAGCATTGACGGACAACCTGGCGCCTTCACCTGTTACCTGGACGCCGGTCTGACCAGAACCACCACTGGAAACAGAGTCTTTGGCGCCCTGAAGGGAGCTGTTGACGGTGGCCTCTCCATTCCTCACAGGTGAGCAGCGCGCTGCTCCTCGCTTGGTTACACGCCATTATACGGCTGCAAAAACAAGATTCTGAGACGGCCCAAAAACTGCTGGTCTTGCTGTAGTCATCCCATGCCGGGACGATGGTCGGGTGTACAAGGCCTTGTCCACATCAGACTTCATTCTCACTCTGCTGCATTTGTTTCAGACAAAGTGTCCCTGTAGGATTTCTGTTCACACTTGGAGCTGTTCTGTTTTGAAGAAAACGCTGACGGCACCGTGTGTGGACAGACCCTGCCCATAACTGTCCATGGTCTAATGCTTGTACATTCCTTCCACTGGAGCCGCGCTTACTCGTGGCAGATTGTCAAACCTTTACCTCAGGTTTATTGAATGGTCGCAAGGAACCTTTACACATTAGTGACCGCCCCTATATTTTGACGGCGGAGGGATTGTGTTGTCTGTCAGCAGCAACGCCAAACGACATGGCCTTCAGAAGGGGTATGCGGCTCCCATCGCTGGAGCTGTTAACTTCTCAATTCCTAGAGCAATCTCTCTGAACAGCAGGGACAGGAGGAAGCCTCCGATCCCCGGTGTTTAACCGTTTGAGTATTCCCCTTCTCCATAGGGTCACCGGGATTCCCAGTGCCTGATAGCGCCTGGGAAAGATCTATACATGTCATACTGACGTAGAATGTAATTAATTAGTATACAGGCTTAATACATCACTAAGTGTAAAAAAATAAAAAAAAAGTGCAATAATTATCCCTTAATTGGATCAAAAAAGGAAGAATAAAGAGAATTAATAAAGCAATTGTTCATACATTACACACAAGCAGAAAAAATGCTGATGTTCACACAATTTTTTTTTTTTGTAAATAAAGGATGTAATTTATATCTAAAATCGAAAGGTGCACCCAAAAAATACAACTTCTTCCTTCCTCACACAAATGTGTCATGGAAAAAATAGTTATTCCTGTTGAAACGCAGGGAGGCTTTAGGGGTTTCCCCATATCGACCAATTGGGATACATCAGTCGGTTGTACCATTAATGCCGCCATGATGTAATAGTGTTAAAAGGATGTTCCCTTCTTGGGCACTTAAGGGATACTTTATGGTACTTTCACGCGGTGCAGTTTTTTCACCCTCAGTTATACTATATAAAGGAGATTTCTGGTAGTAATCTAAACTGTTTGGAAAGGTGTCACAAGGGAGTAATCGGTTTCTGTTTGGAGTCTCGCAGATTATAAACCAAATTGTGATCAAAGAAGTCACTTCCTCCACCCCCCCAAAAAAAACCTGTTTCCCCAATTCCAATCAATGTGTGGGCCTGGAAGCCAATGATGGGAAAATTTAACAAATAAATGTAGGGGTTAGTAATTACACAGAGGGTTGTACATACAGGACTGGGGGCCCACCATACAGTCTACACCTAATGGCCCCTATGGGATGTTATCCACGATGTGTGATGGTCTCCGAACTCTGAATCGGCTGACTGTCTGCAGGAGCCTCCCAACTCCCTCCTGCCTGCGGTGTATTCTGTATGGTGCGCTATGGCTTCCGCACCTCTTCCGGAATAATCGTTGTCTTGGTGTAGGACGATGCAGTGGCTTATAAGCGAGGAATAGGCAGTGGAATCTGTCAATTTAATCATCATGTGCTTTTAGCCTTGAAAAAAAAACCTAAAGGGAAGGTGTCGTCAGAAAAGGCGTTATTTAACTTGCTTTAAAAAAAAAAAAAATCCTGAAATTTGTGTTGAAATTTTCTTTCACTATTTTTAAAAATAAAAAATCCTGAAGTCCTGCAGTTTTCACTTTGGTCACTAGCCTTAATAGACTGACCCTTCCTGTTCTGTAGAGATCACTTCCCCGCAGTCTCCTCATCACAGGCAGGATTACACTGACAGGAAAAAAACACCTATATATAGATAACACAGGATCCTCCAGTCACTATAGGAGATGTCACAGCTCCTCCTCTCCCCTCCCTGCTTACTGACTTCTTCCCAGGTCACAGAGCATGCCCACAACACTCTCCTATAGAAGTCAGTGGGTCTGCTGCACACGGTTTCTCTCTCCAATTGGCAGCCCCACAGCAAAATCGCAGGTTAATGAACGGTTAGCTTGCTGTCTGGAAGGCTTCCATAGACGCCATAATTCCTAGGCAGAAATTGATAAAATTGTAATCTTTTTAAACCATAATACATTTTTTGACAATGCAATAGACACTACTAATGATGGGGACTTTTTTTTTTTATTTATTTTTTGGTTGAAATCGCCCCTTTTTGCCATTTTAAAAATAAGTGACAAAATTGTTATTTCTGCATCTGTAAAAAATCAAATTTAGTACAGTTTATTCTGTAAAAATTGTGGGTGGGTTTTGTCGTTTCACGCCCCCTAAAACTTAGAATAAGTGATTAAAAAAAAAAAAAAAAGTGGCATCCATACCTAATTGGTACTAATGGGGGGTGGAGGGGGGGGGGGGACACTTCAAGCCACAAAAATGCGCCTTCACGCCGGAAGGAAGCAAAAAAAAGTTCTGGCTCTTAGAAGGCGAGGAGGTAAATAAATAGAACCTAAATCACTGGTGTTAAGGGGTTAATTGTGGTGAATCGGTGCTGAAATCTGGCGTGATCAGATCGGTCGTCAGGCCCTTGGGTACCCCGCCGCTGCTCGGCTACATGCGGCTTCGTGGATGGGAGTCGCGTTGTGCTACTTCAATCTGGACCAGACTTCGCCGCTTGTCTGGGACACATGGTGTCTATGGACAGGTCGCTTGTAACCTACGCAGTGACCGGAAGGATCGAGAGTTCTGCCACTCTATGGATGTTCTCCGGCTTCCGGCCACTTCTCTTAACATGTGATGGCTGCTCCAGTTTTTGGAAAGCTGTTATTAGGGGGAAGATGGAAGTTGGGTTTCTTGCGTTATGGGCTCCTCCAGTCTGTACTTGTTTTTTGTGCAGTTACTTTACAGAAGGTCCCCTTCCCTTATAGGGTTTTTTTCTATCTCGGCCATATTGATAGTATATGCCGTAAGTGTCTGATAGGTGCCAGGCTTTCCTTTTGTGCTCACACCTATCTTAAGAATGAGCACTCAGATTTGTCTATAGCGTTGCCCCAGAGCTGTCTGTATTGTAAGGCTGCTGTCAGGGCACAGTGTGTTGCCCCAACAGCCGCGTGTCATACTGATACAGAATGTAATGTATTGGCTTACAGAAGTAGTACAATTGTAATTGCCCATACGTTACACACAACCCCGGCACACATTAGGTGTCCACACGACCGTCATAACAGGTTATTTAGTGGGAAATGTGGATGGTGTAAAAAAATTTTATACTGCAAAGCATTTTTTAAAAATCCCCACAGTAATTTATATGTAAACTTGAAGGACGTCAGCAACTGCTCCCATGTAAAGCAAGTCCTTCTACAACTGTTACTAAAAAAAAAAAAAAAAAAAGCTACGACTGAAACGAAGCGAGGGAAAAACGGAAAAACATAGCTGTGTCGTTAAGGCCTTTCAGGCTGGGGCTTGAGGGGTTAGAGGTGTTTTCATGTAATATAGTGCTGCTATATTGCCAGGCAGTGCTGTCATGTAGATGGGGGCTGACCTCTGGGTTCTGCATTGACCCTAAGGCTAGGTTCACACGGGATCAAATGGGGCGCATTTCGGTCCGTATTTCACGGCGTACTGCGCTCAAATACGGGCAAAATGCGCCCTAGTCATTACGGTAATCCACAGTTCTCATAGTTCTCTATGGATTACGCCTCCTCTCCCCAGGCGGCGTACATGTCGCGCGGGGAGAGAAGTGCCATGTCAATTACTAGCGACGAATACGCACCGCTAGTAATGAATGTCTATGGGGCCGGCGGGCTGCCGACTCCCCTGCCCTGCGGGAGTACGTGCCGATCGGCACGAGCTCCCGAACACCGGCGTAATTTCGGGGCATACTGTGCGCCCCGCAGTTTCTCCGTGCGATCCTAGCCTAATATTGAAGAGGACCCAGCACTGGTGTATTAGCTTCTGAATGTTTCTGTGCACATGTTTGGCTCTGTTCACATGAATGGGGCAGTGCTTCTTCTCTGCAGAATGGGGGACACTGACTGGGGGATATGAAGGCGATGCAGCTCCATGCGAATTCAGTCTTGGGGCCTATGGGTGTCTCAGAGGGGAGAGCGGTGATATAGGGCTAGCATATTTCCAGGATATGAGCCCCTTGAATGAAGATCCTGTTGGTCTTTTGAAGGGTTTATCCAGCTTCTGAAAAATGAAGGGCAGCTTAGAAAGCAGGCGTGCCAAACTCCTCTCCACTGAGGGCCACATCAGCCTTATGGATGGAGGGTGGCCAGGGGATCCAGCCAGAGCTGGTCCTTCTGTTGTACACCTTGTCCGCCCCCAAAAAAGGCATGGCAGCTGGATTTGTCCTGCGGGACCGGAGTTTAACTCCTGTACTTACATTGCTAATCCCCCCCCCCCCTCCCCCTTAAATTGCTAAAACTTCAGTGGTTCTTAAACAGCCCCACACCTTCCCAGTCTGGCCTGCGGTGGTCCGATGCTTTCTGCTGGGGAACAACTGCTGGTCTCTGGGTTCCTGCTCTGTACCTTTGGCATAATGGCTGCCATCGCCGAGCAGTGGTGCTGGGAAACAAACCCCCCGTGCAGGATGTCTGGGGGACGGAGAGGGGTACAGGGCTCTATGTTCGCTGCTCTTTCTACTTTTCTAATAGAAAAAATATTTGCATTATCCACTGCCGACGTTTGATGTAAGCGCTTATGTTAATAAAGCGGCAGCGGCTGCCTACTACAGCTAGGACCTGTGAGGATCTCCACTGCTTAACTCTTTGGATGCCATGATGTCTAAAGGGGTGACTGCCCAGTTTTGTGCGTCTTTCAATCATATGCTGGATGTGTTGTGCTTCAGTGATTGGTGACTCAACTTTTTTTTTTTTTTTCTTTGCCTCCTATAGCACAAAACGATTCCCCGGCTTCGACTGCGAGAGCAAAGAATTCAACGCTGAAGTCCACCGCAAACACATACTGGGCCAGAACGTGGCGGACTACATGCGTCTCTTGATGGAGGAAGACGAGGAGGCCTTCAAAAAGCAGTTCTCTCAGTACATAAAGAACGGCATCACACCCGACCTGGTACGTGGGGGGACGCCTGCTATGGGGAACTGAAGGCTTTCAGAGCAGGTTCAAAAAGGCTCATGGGAAATGAGCTAGGAGTCAGCTGTCACCTATGAAACCAGTATCTAATCTGCACTGATGAGGGGCAAACACCCCCAAATCGTTTGACTGCAGATGAATATCTGGTTGGCTCTAATCCCAGTCACACTGCAAGGCTCAAGAGCTGCATCCATTAGCCTTTTAGACTCTATTTAAATATCATTGGAGGCGGCTCTAGTTCATAGAATTATTCACATGTCTGCAAGATTGTGGTGTAATCTCTAGGACCCCATCAATCACCATAATGGGGAATGGGGCCTCCAGTCAGTCACTAAGTCGCTAGACTGTGGCTGTGAGGCGCTTGAGGGAAGCAGTGATGGAGCCTGTGCCCTGCTACTCAATTGGGAGTCCATGGCACTGTCAAATCATAGCTGTGGAAAGTGCTGCAGCTTGGAGTACTGATAATCTGCAGCATCCGATGTCTTTAGGGGGGGGGGGGGACTTGGGAGAATTGCTAGTTGAAAGATCTGGGCGTTCTTGTAGATCATAGGTTACAGAACAGCATGCAGTGTCAATTCGCTGCCATCTAAGGCCAACAGGATATTTTTATGTGTATTAGAAGAGGCCTGAACTCGTGGGACAGGGATATATTACAGCAGTATAAAGCATTGGTGCGACCTCACTTAGAATATGCTGTTCAGTTCTGGGCCCCAGTTTATAGAAAGGATATAATGGAGCTAGAGAGCGTGCAAAGACGAGCAACCAAACTTATAAGGGGAATGGAGCATCTTAGTTACAAGGAGAAGTTAAACGAAACTTTTCTCTGGGGAGACAGGAAATATACACACACACACCTCTATCTCACATCACACTTTGAAAAAAATAATCCATGATCCATCTAGTATCGAGAACAATCATATGAATGGTAGACCAGTGAAAACACAAAGGTCTGCCCCTAGACAGACCCTGAGCAGAGTAACAGCCCCCAAGAAGGGTGACCCTGCAAACCTGACTTACCGAACCCTAATCTTGTCCTACAGTTTGTATATAGGTATAAACATACATTCATGCTCCTGCTCAGACCCGCTTCTTGCCACACAGGATTCTTCAGGTTTCCTGCAGCGGCATCGGGTAAAGCCAGGTCTGAGGCGGTGTCTTGCCCACAGTCGCATGTAAATGCATCCAGCCCTCTGTGCATGGTTAATGGATATGTTTTAAGATCTGGCGGTGGTAATGCTGTGTCCGGCGTCTTACTGTATCGCAGTACTCGCTGCATTTCTCATATGAATCTGGTGATAATCTGCTCTTTATTCAGTGCAGAGCTGAACGTTTCACAAATGCCTGAATCTGATAAAACACACATCTGGCTGCTCGCCCTCTTCCAATCTCCCTCCATCAAATATGGTTCCTGATGGACATAGTCTGTCAGACACCTGCCCCCACCCCAGATTTCCCTGGCAGACTCCTATCGTACCAGAAAAAGATGAGGCATATTGGGGTCTGACATGTATGGCCCTTCCTTCCCCTTAAATCCAAAACCTCCTCAGCTAGCCATATACGTGGTCTTTACACTCTCCTCTAAGAGAGCATCCTTTTTGGCTTGTTCTCACTGCGTTTTTGGACTCTTATCTTGGTGTATTCGGTGCTGAACCCACCCCCCAAAAGAAGGGTCTAGTGCATCTGACTATAGGACACCTCACATCGTTCAATGTAAAATCAGAGTCGTTCAGACGGTGCTGATTTTACTTATTTTTTGGAGCTTCCTGTCCGCACCTGCAAATAATTGACATGTCAAGCCTTTGCGGCGGCGACACTGATTTTACATGGTGTCCTGTCTGTTTTCTGACGTTCTAGACTCTTATTTTGGGGGCAGCTTTGACACTGAACATACTTTGTGTGAACATACTTCGTGTGGTCTGTTCGGTGGCCAGTCCCGATTCACTGGGCACCTCCGGTGTCTAAGAAAATGATGAACTGTGCCGTATACTTGCAATACCCTCCATGCTCCATTGTCCTCTGTACAGAGCTGCTCCTGTTGTCCCACTATTTGACCAGGTTGTCGGCTGATATATTGGTGTTCAGTCTGTGGTAACACAACATTTAAGGGGGTTTTCATACTTGGTGAAATCCCTTTCTGAGATTAGCTTGTAGCTCGCTGTGATAGAGCAGAGAAATGGCTGCACATGTGCAGTTCTCCCCATTCTTTCCTATGGCAGTTATGTGCTCAGCTATATTCAGAACTCCCATAGACATGAATAGCGGAGAGCTGTGCAAGTGCGGCCATCACCATAGAGGCCGACTCATAGCGATGTCCACGCTGAGGGTTGCAAAATCTTCAGCAGGACCTGGAGAGGAAGGGAATCGGCTTGCAAGTAATTCCTCCAAATCTGACAAACCCTGTTGCTGACCTGCATTTTCCATGCTTGTAATGACCCTGTGTTTGTTCTTTGGCTTTACAGATGGAAGAGACGTACAAAAAGGCTCATGCGTCTATCAGGGAGAACCCAGTCCACGAAAAGAAACCAGAGAGAGAAGTCAAAAAGAAGAGGTATGTGATCGCCTTAAAGACTTGTTCTCACCATACTGTTTTAAGAGTGTGCTCTTCACAGCCAACTTCAGATTCATACTTGTGCAGGCTGCAGGTGGTTCTACAGCTGCAGGCTCCCACTTCCTGTGCAGGCTACGGACAGTTTTATAGCGTCAGGATTTCGCTTTCTGTGCAGGCTGTGGGTGGTTCTATAGCACTGATTGAGCTAGAAATAGCAGAGCTGAAATCTGTCTCTTAAAGGGATTTTGGGGATGGAGATGTCTAAACAGCTGGGCACAATGCTACAGAGCTCTAAAGGGTTAAGTTTGTCAGGGAAAAAAAGCTCCTCTGCCGCTAAGACACAGCAGGGAGTGATGTCGCCATCCTTGCCACTGCTAAAGTGGAGAGGTGGGTGGTAACCTAGGGAAGCTTGGGTACACAAGCAGGAGATAAGAACTGCTCTAACTCTGAAAGAAAGGAAAATTAGAACAGCAATGTAATATGTTTTATTTTACCTTTGCGACATGTTTAAAGTGGAAATACACTTGGAATGTGTCTGTAAGACTGATTTATAATTTGACCATTGACCCTCTGTCACTGGGACCTCCCTGTGTTCTCCCTTTTGGGTATTGCTGTAACTCACAGACTTTAACAGTAGATGCCATGTTCGACCCCCACACCCATCGCCTCTTTTGTGGGTGACATGAAGGCTGCTCACACTTCTATAGTTCACACCACAGATAATGTGCCGTCTTGTAGATTGTGCTTCTACCACGTATAGAACATCTTGATTAATCCCTTCCTCCCATTCCAGGTGGAATCGTGCCAAATTATCTCTGGCACAAAAGAGAGACCGCATCGCTCAGAAAAAAGCCAGCTTCCTGCGAGCTCAGGAGAAGATCGCCGACAGCTAAACTGGGCTCATTGCCGTTTTCTACACGAGTCTCCTGAAAATAAATCTATTCACAACCAATTTTAGTCTCCGCTGTTTTCTGTGGGTGCGAGGGGTTTGGAAAGAGGTTCTGTGGAAACATTGGGGCAGGAATCGAAATAGCTGCTAGTGGTGACTGTGGGACATGCACCAGGCAGGCTGAAAATGTGGCCAGTGTCTGGGTCATGCTGTCTGATACATTGCCGCACCCGAAGGGTATGCTCACAAGACTGTTTGGGGTCGGGGAGCCGCCTCAGAATCGCAGTACAATCTGACCCCAAAAAGTCTCATCGATTTCAATGTAAAATCTTTGTTCACACGAAGTTGATTTTCAGGGCTTATTGTAATCATGGAAAAGTGACCGGTCAGTTTTGAGGTGGATTCTGCGCCTCTCATAGTACATACAAGGTGAACAATCCACCTCTGAAAATCCGTGTCATATCCCCAAAGAGGGGCTGAAATCCAGTTGCAAGCACGGATTTTCCAACAAGGATACGACTCTGATTTCAGCATCTGAATCAGCCGTGTGAACAGATCCCAGGGCTTGTCTGACATTTGGTTGGTGCTGACAAAATGTGCAGTGGTTTTGGAGCGTTTTGCCACATTGAACCTGCTCTCAGAGGGGAGGTTGTTAGTGTCTATGAATAGTGGCTGATTTTTGCTTGTTCAATAGGGCATCAATTCGTGACTTTTTTTTTTTTCTTCTCCCCATGCGCTTTGGGAACTATAGCTCTTTAGTTGGTGAGATCTATCTAAAATGTACCACCCCTAGAGAGCTGGTGCATACACTGCTGTAAAGGTTTTCTGTGTAATAAGAATATGCCCCTTTTTTACCTGGGAATTTAACCTGGACAGTTCAGGTGCTGCACGGAAATCTGCTGTTTCAGAAGAGTTTAAGACCTCGTATGGTCACAATATTTTGGCTTTTACCCCCTTCCCTGCCTTAAGGGTATGTTCACATGGGCTAATTTGCCGAAATTACGATAATCCATAGTTATATCGTATTGTACGCATGGGGAGATAAGTGACATGTTAATTACTTGCAGCAAATATGCGCCACGAGTAATGAATGTCAATGGGGTCGGCGGGCTGCCCCCCCCACCCCTCCCCCAGCCACCCAGGAGTATGACTCCCAAATCACCCGGTGTAATTGGGGCTGTACTGTACATGCCGCAATTACGCAGTGTGAACATAGCCTAACTCTCTTCTATTTATCTAATTACATAATCATATGGGCTTTTTTTTTTTTCTGGTTTCCCAGTATATTCCATGGTACGGTCAATGGCAAATCAAAAAGTACGTGCAGTGAAATTTAGGGGGAAGAGTAGGAAATATTTCTGCCATGTCTGTGGGGATGTTATTTTGTCGTCCGCTCTTTGGTATAAATGATATCCTCTGTATTATGTAGGTTGGTACAATCCTGGTGATGGCAAATGTAGAGCTTTTTTATTTTAAAAAATCCATTCTCTTAATTGCTTACTGACCTTGGATGTATGGTTATGTCCTAGTGTCTGTAAGGGGCTATGTAGCGGATGCCACATAGGCAGCAGGTGTTGGCTGTTAATTGTAGCGGACACCTGACGGTAGCAGCAGGAAACAGAGCCAGCTCCGATAACACCTTTTGGATAGCAAAGCAGTGTTTAAGTGAATGAGAAACTGCGCCCCAGTTTCTCACTCCAATTGGCACCCCCTCTGGTGAGATCGCGGGATGCCAATCTGCTTACATGGTGGCTGGAAGCCTTGTGAAGGCTTCAGTTGCCACCATGTTTATAGTCTTACCACTTTGTGCCCCAGGCAGAAGTGGTAAAACTGCACAGCCTATTGCTTTGTTTAAAGATGGCAATCGTGCCCCTCAGTGGTCAAGTACCATAAGCAGCCTCTATGTACAAGTAAAATAATATATATTAAAATATATTTTTTGCCATTTTACAATAGTTACACATAATTGGGTGTTTAAGGCCATGTTCACACGGCTTAAAATGGGCCGTATTTCGGTCCGTAATTACGCGCCGAAGTGCGCCAATTACGGGCTGAAAACGGCCCATTCATTACGGTAATTCACAGTTCTCATAGAGAACTATGGATTACGTCTCCCCTCCCCGCCCGGCGAAGCCGCCGGGCGGGGAGATAATTCACATGTCACCCCCGCCCCCGTCCACACGGCGTAATTGCGGGGCGAAATTACGCCCTGCAAATACACTGTGTGAACATAGCCTAACACTGTAGAAGAAAATTCAGAACGCCAAAATTGTGGCTTTTTGGGTCATTTCACATCCTCTAAAAATACATCTATCCCAATATGGTGCCAAGAAAAATTACTCTTCAGCCCGCAAATGAGATTCCCTCACTCTAGGTGGAGAACAGATTATTGGATGCAGAAAATGTTGCTACGGCACAAATGTTAAAAGAAAGAAAATGTTTGGATTTTGTTTGTTACGGTACTAAACCATAACGAAAATCTGACATACAGTGCCTTGCGAAAGTATTCAGCCCCTTTGAACTTTTCAACCTTTTGCCACATTTCAGGCTTTAAAGATATAAAATTTTTAATTTTTTCTGTGAAGAATCAACAAGTGGGACACAATTGTGAAGTGGAACGAAATTTATTGGATATTTTAAACTTTTGTAGAAAAATAAACTGAAAAGTGGAGTGTGTAATATTATACGGCCCCTTTGCTTTCAGTACAGCAGCCTCACTCCAGAAGATCACTGAGGATCTCTGAATGATCCAATGTTGTCCTAAATGACTGATGATAAATATAATCCACCTGTGTGTAATAAAGTCTCCATATAAATGCACCTGCTCTGTGATAGGCTCGGGGCTCTGTTTAAAGAGCAGAGAGCATCATGAAGACCAAGGAACACACCAGGCAGGTCCGTGATACTGTTGTGGAGAAGTTTAAAGCCGGATTTGGATACAAAAAGATTTCCCAAACTTTAAACATCCCAAGGAGCCCTGTGCAAGCATCATATTGAAATGGAAGGAGTCTCAGACCAATGCAAATCTACCAAGACCCGGCCATCCCTCTAAACAAGGAGGAGACTGATCAGAGATGCAGCCAAGAGGCCCATGATCCCTCTGGATGAACTGCAGAGATCTGCAGCTGAGGGGGAGAGGCCCATAGGAAAACAATCAGTCACTGCACAAATCCCCCCTTTATGGAAGAGGCAAGAAGAAGCTATTTCTTAAAGATATCCATAAAAGTCTGGTTTAAGTTTGCCACAAGCGCTGGGAGACACCAAACGTGGGAGAAGGGGCCGCCCTGGGAAAAGGGACACCAAAAAAATGGGGGGAAGGGGGCCGCCTGGGAGACAACCAAACATGGGGGAGAAGGGGCCGCCTGGGAGACACCCAAAATGTTGAAGAAGGGACTCTGCTCAGAGGAAACCAAAATCCAACGGCCAAAATTGCAAAACGATATGTTGGTGTAAAGCAACACAGTCATCCCCTGAATGCCCCATCCCCACTTTTCTTTACATGGTGGGGCAGCACATGAAGACCAGGAACACCCCATCCCCACCATCACACATGGTGGGGGCAGCATCATGAAGACCAAGGAACACACCATACCAATGGTCACACATGGTGGGGGCAGCATCATGGTTTGGGCTTTTCTTCAGCAGGAACAGGGAAGATGGTTAAATTGATGGGAAGATGGATGGAGCCAAATCCAGGACCATTCTGGAGAATGGTCTAAAAAAAAAAAAAAAAAATCAAAAAAATAAAAAAACAAAAACAAAAAAAAAAAAAACAAAAAAAAAAAAAAAAAAAAAAAAAAAAAAAAAAAAAAAAAAAAAAAAAAAAAAAAAGCAAAAGATCTATACCTGGTTTGGAGGTACTCAACCCCCCGACATTGATCCCAAACAAAAAGCTATTCACCTGGTGGTCCCACCCAAAACTGTCTCCAGGTCGTTGATGCCTGTCACAAAATTTCCCCCGACCTGAATCCAACCGAAATCTTGGATGACTGAGTACGCGTTTACAAACGCTCCCATCCACCTCACGAGCTTCCCGCGCTCACAAACGCTCTCCATCAACCTCCCTGAGCTCCAGGCTCACAAAAGCTCTCATCCACCTCCTGAGCTCCAGAGCTCACAAACGCCTCCATCCAAACCCCCTGGCTTCCAGCCGCTCACAAACGCTCTCCATCAACCTCCTGAGCTCCAGGGCTCACAAACGCTCTCCATCCACTCCTGAGCTCCAGCCGCTCACAAACGCTCTCCATCAACCTCCTGAGTCCCGCCGCTCACAAACGCATCCATCCAAACCCCAACTGAGCTCAGCGTCACAAACGCCTCCATCCACCTCACTGAGCCCAGCTGCTCAAAAAAACGCTTCCATCCAAACCCCACTGAGCTCCAGGCTCACAAACGCTCTCCATCCAACCTCACTGAGGCTCCAGCCGTCGCTCTCCATCAACCTCACTGAGCTCCAGCTGTTCTCTTCTTCCAATCCTCAAATGGCTCCAGCTGTCTCTCCCAAAAACCCCACTGAGCTCCAGTGTTGCCTCCATCCAACTCAAATGAGCTCCGGGGTGCTCAAACTCCAACCAACCTCAACTGAGCTCCAGTGCTCACAAAGCTCTCCAAACCAACCTCACTGAGCTCCAGCTGTTCACAAACGCTTCCATCCACCTCACTGAGCTCCAGCTGCTCACAAACGCTCTCAAACCAACCTCACTGGTCCAAACTGTTCACAAACTCTCCATCCACCTCACTGAGCTCCACCCGCCCCCCAAACGCTCTCCATCCAACCTCACTGAGTCCAGCTGTTCCCCTCCATCCACCTCCACTGAGCTCCGCTGTCACAAAAGCTCTCCATCCACCTCACTGAGCTCCAGGACCAAAAGATTACAAAATTGGCTCCGTGTTCAAACCCCTAAACAAAACCTCAAGGCTTCCAGCTGTCTCCAGCCAAATGGCTCCGCTGAAAGTTAAAACGACCCAATAATTTGCTCCACTGCACCTACCTTTTCATTCCTATTCTTTTCAAAGAAAAAAATAAATACCAAGTTTTCTCATTGTTTACAAAAAATTTTAAGCAAACCTCAAGGGTTGAAAGCTGTAAAAGGGCCAAAAGTTGAAAGTTAAAAGGGGGCCAATAATTTTGGAAGGCACTTTTCATTCTATTTTTTCAAAATTTAAATACCCAAAAAATTTTTCCCCTAAACCTCAACGTTGCTAAAAATATTTGTTTTTTTTTTTGTTTTTTTCCTATTTCAAAATGTTTTGGACAAGGGTTGTACAAACTGCAGAATCCGAGGGCCAATCCAAAACCTGTTTTGCATCTAAGTACGGTTTTTTTTTTTTCAATTTTTTGCATTGTGACCCTTTTGGATCTTTTTTTATTTAATTTTTCGTTTGACCACAAAGTATTTGGATTTTTTTATTCTTTTAAGTAAACAGCGTAGGTTGTTTTTTATAAACGGTTATATTTTAACAGAGCAGACTTTTATGGACAGGGCGATACCAATTATGTACAACTATTTACAAAAAAGGCCAAAAGCGTGACTTGAACTATAACTTTATTTTGAAAACTTTATTTTTATACTTCTCCTACTCATGTACTTGACCACTGGGGACGTCATTGCTTATACACCTTTTGGCATCATATAGATATTGCAGAAGGTGCAGAAGGTTGTACCAAGATGGTGGTTCTATTGCTTTCTGCCTGAGGTGCCAACGTGATGGCTATGGAAGCCTTCATTAGGCTTCAGCTGTTATGGTAACTGGTGGGCAACTTGTGATCTCACTGTGGGGAGGGTGTGATCGTAGGCTGTGGCCAGGTCTACAGCTTCAGGTTCCCACTTCCTGTTCAGGCTGTGGGTGGTTCTACAGCTTCAGGCTCCCACTTACTGTTCAGACTGTGGGCGGTTCTACAGCTTCAGGCCCCCGCTTCCTGTTCAGGCTGTGGATGGTTCTACAACTTCAGGCTCCCACTTCCTGTTCAGGCTGTGGATGGTTCTACAGCTTCAGGCTCCCGCTTCCTGTTTAGGCTGTGGCTGGTTCTACAGCTTCAGGCTCCCGCTTCCTGTTCAGGCTGTGGCTGGTTCTACAGCTTCAGGCTCCCGCTTCCTATTGTTTTGCTAAGTTTTGTCAATACAGGTTCTAGGTACAGCTTTAAAGAAGGCCAGTCAATCAGGATTTCAAACACAATTTTATTTAACATAGGAATCAATCAATTATGATAAACTGGTTACAGAAAATAGTGTGACATTGGGGACAGTTTTGCTAAATATGTATTTACAAAGGTTAAATACTGTATGACCTCACCCTGTACCATGGAGGGGCCAGCTCCCTGAGTCTAAGATAAGGAAATACAGAGTGACTCCGAAACCAGACGATGAGGCCCAATTAGGTCGTAAATTAAGTGAAGTCTACAGGCTTGAGAGCTAAACAGAGGTCTGCAAGCCTGTGTGATTATAACTTGTGATACAACAATGGAAATTATAATTAGCTTAATATACAAGAAATGGAAATTATGACATCAAATAGTCACATATTTCACTAAGGCCTCGTTCAAGCGGCTTATTTCGCAACATATTTGCAGCCGTATATACGGCCGCAAATCCGTTGCGAAATCAGTTACAAACAAGTAACTGGCTGTTTTACATTGATTTTAATGGGAAATACGTGTCGTCGTCCAGACGACACTTATTTCCGTTCCGGGTTGCGGCCGCAATCCGGCCGCAAAAACAATGTACATGTCAATTATTTCCGGATGGATTCACCAACTATAATGAATGGGGATGGTGAATCAGTCGGGAAATCAGTTCCAAATACATGCCACACTTAGGGGCACTTATTTGAAACTGATTTGCACCTGATTTCGGAACTTATTTACGTCGGAAATCCGACGTGAATCAGTTCTGAAATCAGCCGTGTGAACATAGCCTAACACTACACCTGTTCAGGCTGTGGCTGGGTCTGCAGCTTCAGGCTCCCTCTTCCTGTTCAGGCTGTGGCTGGGTCTGCAGCTTCAGGCTCCCGCTTCCTGTTCAGGCTGTGGCCGGGTCTGCAGCTTCAGGCTCCCGCTTCCTGTTCAGGCTGTGGCCAGGTCTATTGTAGTGATTGTCATATCAGCTTTGTTGTTCCTTTGTGATGTGAGTGCAGGAGGTTTATAATCTGTAGTGAACAAGGCTACAGAGCTATAAGGGTTTACCCAAGTAAATACCAACTCCTGTGCTGGAGAGAAGTCTGAGGAAGAGCAATTTTGCACGTAATGCGTAACTTCTGCCAATAAACACGGTATTTGTACCTTTTTCTATTAACATTGAAGTCTGCGCTATTTTGGAACCACATAGTTGTTGGCTTTAGTTGGTCATCTATCGGGATTTTACTCATCTTCCCCTGCACTCCTCCAGGATATTGGAACCAGCAATGAGTTCCTTACTGGGTGACACCGGCATATCGCCTAACGGAGAGTTGTGCCTCCATCAGCACAACGGCACCAGGTGAGCAGATACAGTAACATTTTCATATTACCATCGTTGTACCACTGTAATAGATGAGTGCGCTCCCGTATCGGCTTTTCTTTCTCCTGTTACCTTCATACCGATTGTGCTGCATGGTTGAACAGCAGATTGGAGCAATCTGATAAGAACAGGGAGAGCTAGTCATTAACCAAGAGAAGCTTGTGTACACTAGCATCAGATAAAATCTTTACCGAACAAAGCAAAATCAGAACAGGAATGTATTTGCTAGTCTTCATTTACCTTTCCCTACATGTTAAAAGCTAATCATTGTGGTGAAAAAGCCCCTTTTAAGTTCCATCTTTGACCAAGGACTGACGTTCCACACCCAAATCGCTGGGTTCATCAGGGAAATCTATAGGATCTCTCCCTTTAAAGGGGTTACCTGGAGGTTTAAAGACTTCATAGAGCACTATACACAGAATTTTTATATTGAAAAGTAAAGATATTCCACTCCCTTCATGTGTTTTTTTCTTTTTCTTTTGCATTAAAATTTTTTTGCATTAAAATTTCCTGCTTGTGGGAGTGTAAGTTATCCAGCAGCTCTTTCCTACAACTCCTGCAGTTACAATCTAGGACGTCCCTGCACTTGCCCCCTAATCCTCCTAGCACTGTTCAGCTCTGCTCTGTACACTCTTACATCATTCTCGGACATGTATACCTCATGCCCCTGCATCTCTGCTCCAGTTCACTTCCTGGATGTCTGTAGCAGGCTGTACATAGTACAGTGCACCAATTAGTCGATGAAAAAAAACATTTTTCC
>JAODAL010029943.1:0-50792 GCA_025379985.1 Phyllomedusa bahiana | reverse complement strand
AAACGAAGCCCTTTAAAAGCTGTGTCGCCTTATAGCCAAAACCACGGCCAGGAGACTGCACCTCGGCTCCACCAGTATCGGTATGCGACAGGGGAATAGGGAAATCTTCACGGCGCTACAACTACATATAATAGGAAAAGTATCCTAAGAGATTTATTTGACAGTACAGGTTTTAGAAATATGCTTTTCTTTGAGCCTAAGTGATCTCCACTGGGGGGCCTGTTGCCTTATTTTAATAGTATTTAATAAATTAAAACAATTTATATATTTTTAGGATTTAAAAATTCATATTTATAGCTAAAACAAGTTTTTTTTTTATAAAGGTAAAGCAATTAACAATTCTATTTACAACGTTATTATATTATTCTATTAATATTAAAAGGGTTTTGCCATGATCTAATGTTGACGTGGGATCCTCCAAAATGGGTATTTTATCACTTTTCTAAATATATGTCATTAAAAAAAGTGAAGCCTCTGAGAGCTACAGCCTTCTTTACATGCCCTTAGTTTCATGATAGTTTACAGTAGACAGGGCCAGGAGCTGATCTGGCTGCGCTTGCGTTGTTTGCACTTCTTATCTGATGGCAGGGAACATGAAGAGTTTGAAGGGACTGGGGAGAAAAGTTCCTGTGTATTTTGTATAGAGAATCCATTGATTGTAATGTAATTATCTGAGTAAACATGCAGACGCTCCCTGCTCAGCTCTCCTCTCCCCCCTGCAGCAGTTCGTGAACAAATGAAAGACGCTGCCTGCTCAGAGCCCTTATCGTCTCTCCTGAGCAGATAAGAGGGAGAAACTTGTGCACAATACAGTTATCCCCTGTGGATTAGCCAAATAACATGTTTGCTCAAGTACCGAGATTGAATATCAGGAGCGTGCATGGGAGGTGGAGTGATGACATCACAGAGGAGGTACTTGTTGTTTTAAACACAGAAACACAACGCCCCTTTTTCAAGTCTCAAGGGGAGTATCAGCCTGTTAGGTGAGGAACTCACTTCTTGGCAAAACCCTTTTAAGTTTAATAATTAATATCTTTGTCAAAACGAAATATAATTGAATTTTTCAGGTTCCTATTCTACTTCTTATTCGCATTATTATACACACAGTATTAATGTTTTAATCAATCTACTTATTCCAATATTATAATTCGAACAGTATAATGTTTCAATCCGTCTATTTATTCCTACATTACTAAATTGAGATATTTTTTTTAATTTTTTAGTTTTGGGCTTTAAAGAAAAAAAGGGAAATCTTTTTTAAAAATTAAGGGTTTACAATGTTACTGGGGCTTTGAAACCCGGGATAGGCAGGACATGCCCCAAAAGCCATTTTTCCCCTTGCGGGACCCCCTCGGGAGCGCCAAGGAGAGCTGGTAAACTAGAAAACCAGCCAGTAGGCTAGATTACAATCGCTGGGAATGGGGGGGCCGTGGAAGCAGGCACGGGGGTTTAAAACCTGAGGCAAGCCGACATGAAGTTCGGCAGCTCCCAAGTTTTTAAAGGGCATAAATGCTCCGATACGTGTAGTGCATTTTTAAGTTAAGTTTTAAAAAGGTTTAATTGATATGTTTTCTGAATTGGTTTTAAAAATAATGCATTTTAAAAATTTGCCATCTTTTTTGAAAGGGGTTTGGGAAAAGGAGACAGGACGAAATTTTCCGTTACTACAGATACCCGCGATTTGTTAAACTACTGACATTGCCTGAAGAAGCCGGCCACAAGAGCCGACGAAACACGCAGAAGGGTCCCATTTATTTTAAAGGGGTTAGTGGCAACCCTTCCCTAAAAACTGTGTTTTATAGAGGTAATTAAGGGGGGTTTTTGTGAAATACTTTTTTTATTTTAAAAAAACCCAACTACCCTTCTTATTAGATACCTTCCCCTTTTTATATGAAGTTGTGCGCTATATAGATATTTTCTTTTCCCTCATCAATGGGGTTTTTTATGATAGAGGAAAGAGAAGCTGAGCTCTGGGGGGAAATTTTTTATAGGGTTATATGATAGGGGGGGAGAGAATTGAGCTCTGTGATATATGGGTTTTATTGATAGAGGGAGGAAGCTGAGCCCCTTGTGTTTTTATAGGGTTATATGTTTTGAGGAGAGAAGCTGGGGGTCTGTGATATATAGATTTATATGATAGAGGGAGAGAAGCTGGTCGGTGTTTATTTAGGGTTAAAATGACAGAGGAGAGAAGTGAACTCTGTGTTATATAGAGTTATATGAAGAGGGAGGGCTGAGCTCTGTGAATATTGGGGGTTATTTTGATAGAGGGAGGGGGGAAGCTGGTTGTGATATTTTGGGGTTTTTATATAGAGGAGGGGAAAGCTGAGCTTTTTTGATTTTTTGGGGGTTTTTATTTTTTTGAGGAGAGGGGGGCGACCCTCGGTAAAATATAGGGTTATTTGTTGGGGGGAGAGAAGCTGAGCTCTGAAATTATAGGGGTTATTTTAAGAGTTTGGTGAGTTTGTGTTATTAGGGTTATAAAATTTGAGGGAAGAGATCGGAGCTCTGGGACTTTATGGGGGTTATTTTGATAGAGATGCTGGTTGGTAATTTAGGGTTATATGATAGAGAAAAGTGAGCTCTGTAAATTTTATAGGGTTTATTTGTTAGAGTTTGTGAGCTCGGGTTTAATATATAGGGTTTATAAATAGAAAAGCTGAGTCGTTGTTTTATTTTGGGTTTTTTGGGAAGAGAGGGTTTAAAGTCTGTAATATTAGAGTTATTTGATAGGGAGAAAAGTGAGCTCGGGTGAGGGAAAGGTTATATTTTTGGGGGAAGGAGTAAAAGTCTGATGTTTTGGGTTTATGATAGAGGGAGAAAAGGGCTGGGGCTTGATTTAGGAGTATTTTGTTTGAGGAGAGAAGCTGAGTTTGTGATGTATGGGTTTTATTTTAAATTGAAGAGAGGAGGGGGAGCTTTTTGATGTTTTGGGGTTTAAATAAAAAAAATTTAAATCATGTTGCCTGGACAGTTAAAATATATAAAATTTTTTGTCCTTTTTTATGGCACTTAAAAGGGGTTTTAAAAAAATAAGAAATCTCAATGCGTTTCACATGACCATAGCATGCTTCAAACAGATAATTTTCTGATGAAGCATGCTATGGTGATGTGAAAAAGCGGTTTAGATTTTAAAATTTTTTTAATTTTTTTTAAGTGCCAAAAAAAATCGGGCAAATTTTATTTAAATTTTTAAATGTCCCAACAAATTATTGGCATACTTTTTCTTATATCCAAAGCGACGGAAATTTTTTTAATTTTTTTTGAATTTATATGCTCTTTTCTGCCAAAAAATTTTTAGGGGTTTATTTTTGTAGAGGGAGAAAAACGCTGAGCTCTGGTTTATAGGGTTATTGATAGGGAGAAGATCTGAGCTCTGTGATATATAGGGTTATATGATAGAGGGGAGAGAAGTTGAGGGTCTGTGATATTTTAGGGTTTATGATAGAGGAGGAGTTGAGGCTCTGGGGATATTAAAGGGGTTTTTGAAAAGAGGGGGAGAAGCTTTAGCTTGTGATTATGGGTTTTTATGACAGGGGGGAGGACGTTGAAACTCCCGTGGAGTATAGGGGGGTTTTATTTATGGGGGAGAGAAGCTGACGCTCTGTGATATATAGGGTTATTTTGACAGAGGGAGAGCGTTGAGCTCTGTGATATATAAGGGGGTTTCTAGGTTTTTAAACAAAAAATGGGTGGTTGCAGAAATTAGAGGAGTTTGTTTTTAGCGCTGGACTCATTTCAATTGGGGTTTTATGTAGAAATCGGCCAAAAAAAAAGGGGGTTCTTTTTTAGAAAATTAAAAACCAAAATTTTTTGGGTTTAAAAAGAAAATTTTTAAAAAAAAAGGGCCCCAAACGGTTTCTCTTTCTTCATCGCCCCGGCTTCCCCAGGAGATGTATCAGGGAAAGCAATAGTTTTTCACCCATTTTATAGTCAAACCCGGGTTTAATCAAGCCCGCCCCTTCTATTCACTTTAACCCTTACAACCCCAAATTCAAATGAAAAAAACAAAAAAAAAAAACAACAACAAAAAACCCAAACAAGTTTCCCCCAAAAAAAATATTTAAAAAAATAAACATTATTTTAGTTTTAAACTGGGACTATGTCAAAGGGGTCCCTTTCCCTCTTTTGTCTCGCCAGACCCCGGACATTTATCGTTTTTTTACTTTCCGGTGGAGGGGGGGTTTTACTATAAAAAACGCTTGTTTTAAAAAATTACCCATTTTTAAATCCCCGGGGCATCGCGACCCGGAAAATTTTTTTAAATTTTTAAAATAACTTAGGGGACAAAAAGGTGGAATATTGTTTAAAAATTTTCAAGAAAAATTTTTTATTTTTTTAAAAAGGGGTAGGGGATTACTGATGGCATGATTCTAATTTTTAAAATTTAAATTTGGTTAAATCAATTCCCTGGGCTTCTTTAAAACCAAACAGGGCCCAGGGTTTTCAAATTTAAAAAAAACCCGGGGAAAAATTTCTTTTTTAAATTTTAAAATTTGGGGAGGCTTTCAGTGGGTTTTTGGGATAAAATCGTTTTTGGGTTTTCCCTTACCCTTGTAATCCCCATTTGGATTTTCCCTTTTTCCCAAGTTGTTTTGAGAGGCTATACTTTTAATTTTTTTTGATATTGAATCTATGGTTGTTAAATCCCTTGGGAAAAGGTTTGGGTAGAATTTTCCGCCCCAAGGGTTATTGTTCTTGAAGTGCACGTAATTAAATAAATTACTATTTTGGTGCTCCCAAGACAGTTTATTTTTAAATTTTAAATTTTTTCAGCGGGGAAATGAAGATGTAAACTTTTTGGCCCTCTCGAAACTTTTCCGCAACCATTTAAAAAGTTGGAAATTTTAACGGGTTTTGGAACCCTCCTTGTTTAACTTTTTTTTTTTTTCTTTTTTCTTTTACCCCTTTCCCTTGTTCCCCACTATCATAAAATGATTTTTTGTTTTTTTGCTTTTTTCCCCGTAAAGGTTGCCTTAAAAATTTTTTTAAAGTGCTCGTTCTTCTATATTTTACCCCGGGGGTTTTTTTTTATTGATTTCTGTTTTAAAAAGGGAAATCCGACAACAGAATTCCCCAATGCTTTTTTTAAATTTTTTTGAAATTTCATTGTTTTAAAAGGGAATATGTGGGTAATAAAATTTAATTTAAAACTTTCCTTTCATTCCCCTTTGGTGAAGGGAAATTTTTGGACCTTTATTCCTTTTGGGTTTTTTTAAAAAAGCTTTGTTTTTCCCCTGTTCAAATTTAAATTCTTGTTGGGGTTCCCCTTTGTCTCTAAATTTCCCCTTTCCCAAGCCTGGGGGTTTTGGTTCAGAAAATAAAATTTCTTTGAAGTGAAATTCTTTCGTTTTCGGAGGGAATTGCCCAAATGGTACTTTCCCTCGTTCATTTTTTTAAGGGTTTTCTTGTGAAGTGGATAAAGGTTGTTTGAACCCAACAGCTTTAAAAAAAGTTTTGGGTAAGATTTTGCCATTTGTCAGGGTTTCAAATTAAAAAAACCAAAAAATTGTATTACTTGTGGCATTTATTGGGGGAAGGGGAAAGTTATCCCCGCCAAAATTTAAAAATTAAAAGGTTTTTTAAAAGAAGCTGGTCGCTTTCTGGACCCCCCTTTCCTTATGAAGATGAGGTAAACTATAAACCTTTGTAAAAAACACCCTTTTGATCGCAAATGTTGGGTAATCAAAAAGGGATGTAAAAATTCTTAAATTTTTTAACCCAAAAACCCGGTTGGCCAGCGATGGGGAAAACAGTGCCCCAATCGCCGTGCAACCGGGAGGGGTTTGTGTAAAACCGTTTTATTAAAATAAATTTTTTCCGGTTAAATTTCGGGCCCTTTCAAAAGGGAAAGGTTTTGCTTCCCCTTGGAAAATTCCTTATCCCTCCAAATACATACTGACCGTTGAAAGCCCAGGTATGTCTGAGGGTTGGGAAATTTTTAAACCCCAAACCACCACCCTTTGGGGGTTGGAAGTGGTAGGGGTTTTTCCCAAACCCTTACCTCCAAGGTCCCTTTGATTTGATCCGAAATTTTTAAAAATAATATTCGGGGATTTTAACGTAAGGCTGTAGGGTATATCAAGAAAATGGGCCCAATTTTGGGAAAGGGTGGACTAAAATCCCAAACACTTTTGGGGCCCCCCCAGGGGGTTGCCCAAATTTTTGTGCCCTTTGGGGATGGTAAAAGAAGGGGTTTGGGTTTTTTTAAATTTATAAAACTTTCTTTTCCCCCCCCCCCCAAATTGATTTACCCCCTAGGGTTTTAGAGATTTTTTAAATTTTTTTCAAAAAAATTTTTCCTTTGCAATTTTGGGGGTACACATTTTTCCTCTACTTTGGGAAATTTTACTTAGGTTACCTAAAATAGAAAAAGCTTTTCCCTAATCCCTTAAAAAGTCCTAAATTTTAAATAGCCCCCCCCCTTTTTCGGGCGTTATTTTTTAAAATTTCTTTTTTTGCTCTTTAAAGTTTTTGATGGCTTTTTTTGGGGCCTTTGTAAAGTTTCCCTTTGTGGGGGGTTTTTTCCCTTTTGGGACCTTCTCAGGTCTTCCAAAACCTAATTGGTTTAAAGGCCAAAATTGGGGTTACCCGGGGAAACCCAAATTGGGGAAGAACCTGGATTTAGCTGGTTGGAAAAAGGGATTTGATTGTTAGGATTTTTTTCCCTTTAAGGTTTTCATTTTTTATTTATTTTTCTTTTATCCAAAATATTTAGGGGGGTTTAAATTTTCTGGTTATTTTGAAGTTTTTAAAATGCTTCAAACAGGCCCCAAAGGGAATTACCCAAGGACAAAATTTGGGCCCCAATTTGAATTTTAATTTGGATTCCTCTGCCATGTTTTTTGGGGTATTTTTGAAAAGATTGAATTTTTTTGGGAAATTTTTGGGTGGACCCTCATCTCAGATTTTACCCTTGTTTTTTTTTTGGGTTTTTTTTGTGGAAAGCCTCTTTTTACAAACTGGGGAGCCCCTGGTGCCCTTTTTAAAAACTTTCGTTTTTTTGTGGGTTGCTCTCGGTATTTTTAGGGGAAAAGGGTAATTTCCTTCGTTCTGTTTTTTATGTTTAAAATTTGGGAAATTGAGACCTAAAAAAGGGGGGGTTGGATGTGTTCTTTTGGGGCAGATGGAATTTGAATCTTCATTAAAAAAATTTGGATTTTTAAAATTTTCCTGCCGTTCTGTCCTTTTTCCTGTGTCAAATACATTTGGTTTTTAAAGGTGGGGAAGCTATTACCCAGTAAAGCATGCGTTTGATGCATGGGGAAATCCCTTTGGGAGGGCCTTATTTTTTTATTTGTTTTTTTTTAAAGGCAAAAAATTTTGGTTTTTTATTTTCAAAAGAAAAGAACCCCTTTTTTTTTTGCCGTGGTTTTTACTTTCCATCCAATTGAAGGCCCGGGCGCAAATTAAACTATCTCTTTTAAAACCCTGCAACTAGCAAGTTTTTAAAGGCCCAAACCATTTACTCCTTTGCCCCAAAAGTGTGGGGACAAGAGCTGATTTTGGAGATACGACCTGCGGATTTGTGACAACATCAGGGGTTTTTGATTTTGTTTAAAATTCTTTGTACAACAAAACCCCGGTGAGCTTTTTTAAGAAGCATTTGTGATCGTTTTTTAAACCTTTTTTACATTATTTGTTCGCCTTTTTTGGTCTCTTTCTTGTTTTTTCAATCCTTCTGGGGCCAAGGACTAAATAAACCCCACCCATCTCATATGAATATGGGGTTATATGACAGGGGGAGCTTTGAGCCTGTGTTTAATGGGGGTTATATGATAGAGGGAGACCCCCAATAACCCAAAATTTTATAAAAAAACCCCCAGCTCCTCCCCTCTATCATAAAACCCAAATATAAAAAAAAAGCTAGTTCTCTTGTTTATTTATAAAAAAAAATATTATCACAGAGCCCCGCTTCTTTTCCCTTTTCCATTTTTGCTCTAGATAGGCAGCAAAAAGCCCCTGCCCGGTTTCCCCTTTTAAAAAGAGGTTTTTTCCTGCAAGGGTTAGCTTTTTTAATTTATTATTGTTTTGATTTTGCTTTGGTCGGGAGAAAAAGAAGATTTTATTTCCCCTTATGCACAAAGTTTACCGGTTAAAAACCATTCTTTCACTTTCCTGCTCTCTTCTTCCCCTTCTATTGCTCTAAGTACTGCCATTCACTCACTCTGTCCTGTTGATTCCCCCCCTGGAGTCTTATTTCTGTAATGGCATTGAAAGTTTCTCTTTTTCCCTAAAAAAAGTCTGTCCCTGAGTTCTACACTTTAAATCTCTGATCATTGCGTGTAACGGGAAAATTGATCTGTCCCCACATCAGCACATAAAATTTCCCCAAAATGTGAAATTTGGACATACTGTCACACTCTTCCCGACAGAAAATAATCATTCTTTTTTCCAACTTGATAAAATTGCCCTTTTTCCATGACGCAAACAAGGGAGTGTGTGCAGACAGCCCATACACCCTGATTACCCCCCAAGCCGCTTAAAACACATATTCTTATGAACTACTGCTGCGGATGAAGTAGAAGTGGTCATAATAATGTGATCGACTTAGAAAACAAAAAACAACTGTTAGTATTTAAATTATTTTGGGTATAGGAAATGGGTTTCCGGACAACAACCTGCTTAAATGGGTGTTGCCTTTGTTTTGTTGGGTTTTGACTAAAAAAAAAACCCCCTTTAGGGTGGTTTTAACATAAAGACCAAATTACCTCGGAATCCTGCAATATTTGGTCTTTTTTTGGCATGGGGGGGAGGGTTTTTTCCGCGGTTTGCGGATTAACCCCTTCCCCCCTTAAAACCCCCACTGTTTTTTGTTCCGCCGAAAAAGTCCGAAGAATGAACATGTACAAAATTTTTTTGGCCCGCCGGCGGTCGAAGTTTTGGAAGTCTATGGGGGGTTGCTTGGGGTTTTGACGGTTTTTAAAACCGCAAAACGTCTGAAAAACCCCGAAAGTAACCTGTCCGTGGGGACATCCCCTTAGACTTCTGTCCCTGGGAACTGAATTTACAAATTCTTGCACTGTAGTGAAACAGGAACAGAGGGAACAGTAGAGCTGTTTTTTCAATCATGCTTTAGGGGGGGGGTCTCTCCCCCGGGGAGGGTGTTTCCCTCACTGAAAGTGGTGACTTTAATCATTTGTGTGAGCAGTGGAAAGGGCAGAGGATGAAAAGTTTGCAGATTCGCAATAATAGTTCTCTTGGTTAAGGAGTGTCACCCCCTCAGAAGCCCCTTTTAACCAAAAAACACCTGCATTGTGTAAACAGTTTACATACACCCTAAATGATGAAAAAAAGGTGGAAATGAAAAAGCTCTGCCCCTGCATGAAAGAAGGGGGGGCAGATTGTAAAGGCTGTGTTATATGGGTGTGTTATATCTGACGAAAAGAGTAATTGCCCAGACCCTTACATGAGCAGTATGGGAGAGGAGATGAGAGCTCGGGTACCCTTTCATTACACGACACAGCCAAACCTAGCACAGAAAGCGGGAATTTGTTTCGTTTTGTTTTTTAAACACAGCTCGAGGGGGATTTATCTAGAAGTGGGGAGCCAACCCAAGCCAGGGTTGTGCCCTGCCGGGAGCATGTCCGCCCAGGGCTGAACTAAAATCAGGCAGAATCACCGCAAAGGGCATGGCCCAACCGGGCTTTTTTTTAGTTAGAACTTACAGAGTAGAAAAAGCTGCTATTCAAAAATGATTTAGGTAATATAGAGAAATTGCAAAAGTGTTTTTTTTTTACTGTGCCATCATTACGATTGAGCTTTGTGTGAGAAAACCCCCTTTTAAACTGGCTGTGGCTCTTGAAACTGCATGGTGAGAAAACCGTCATCCCCATAGAAACATTTTTTGGAAGTTTTTCAAGTGTTTTCTTATTAGGCTGGTTACACTGCACAAAAAAAGTCAGTTTTTCAGCGTTTTTCTAAAAACGCTGGAAAAACGCTGTAATCATCTCCATAGACTTCTATTGTAAGAACATCCTGCTGTTACCTGGCTTCTTTTTTTGTCGTTTTTTCATGGTCGTATTTTTCCTTGTTCTAAAAAACGCCAGAGCCCCCGAAAATTTATACAGGGGTTATGTAAAACGCCGGCGTCTTTTGGCGCGTTTTTTGCCCCGTTTTTTGCCGCGATTTTTCAAAGAAAACCCCCCCGAGACCAAGTTCACCCTTTAAAGGGTGGTAAAAAGGTTAATCCTTATCAAATTTTTTACAAAATGTTGATAAATCCTTTTTTTTTACCTTTGGATAAAAATGTTTGCTTTGGGCGCTAAAATTTTTGCGCAATTCTTTTTTTCGTGAAAATAAGTTTTTTAAGATTTTGGCGTCGAATCTGTTTTTTTTTTTTTTTTTCAGTTTTTTTTGCTAAAATCCTTTTTTAAAATATTTCGGCGTTAAAAAATCCGTTTTTTTTTTTTTTTTGGATTTTGGCGCAATAATCCCTTTTTTTTACGTTTTTTGGCCTTAAATAGTTTTTTTACAGATTTTGCTGCTAATAACGTTATCTGCCTCTGACGCCAAAAAACGGGTTTTTTTTTCGATTTTGGTGCAAGAATCGGTTTTTGTTCTTGCCACTAAAAAAAAAGTTTTCAGATTTTTGGGGCTAAAAACGTTTTTCTCACCTCTGACGCCAAAAAAATGGGTTTTTTTTTTTGGATTTTGGGTCAAGAATCCGGTTTTTGGACTAAAATAAATTTTTTTTTACAGATTTTGCCGCTAATAAAATGATCTCGCTTTGACACTAAAAATTATATTTTTTTTTAATTTTGGCGCTAAATCCTTTTCTTTACAGGGTTTTTTGTAATACAGTTATCTGTGTATGGAAAAAATAAAGTGGGTTTTTTTGGATTTTGGTGAAAAATATGGTGAAAATTTAATAAAGTGTACACGCAGGCAGCACCAAAAGGGCATGTGCTCACAAGGCTACAGTGATCTAAAGGAAAAGACTACTTAACATGTTAACTCCCCCTGTAGGGTGTGTTTAATCCAATGGGCTTAATTTGTGATCCATTTAAAAAGTGAGCAAAGCGCTCCAAAAAAAGAAAAAATTTCAAAAAAGGCCGTTTTTTCAGTGCTTTTGCGGCAGTGGACAGAAAAATTGTTTCATGAAAAGTTTTTTGAAATTTGTTTTAGGGGGCGTTTTTTGTCCAGCAGTGTGACATAGCCTTATGTTCTGGGGGACTTGTGGCTTCTACGATTCCCCAATGTTTTCTGATGGGGGCAGTTTCATTGTACAAGTCCTTGGATTTTTGGTTTGCAATGGTGTGTGAAACCAGCTCTTGATTGTGCTTTGGTATGTTCACACGGCTTATTTTGGGGGTAATTTCGCCCCCCAATTTGCCGTGGGGGGGAGGGGGCGGGGGGGGGGCCGGCACTCGCCAACCCATAGACTTGCATTCCCGCGGCGCCTATACGCCCCCTGGGAATTCACCCTGCATTTTTCTCCCCCCCGGGTATTCGCCGAGCAGGGAGGGAGACGTTATCCATATTCTCTATGGAAATGTGGATTACCGTTTGATGGGGGTATTCCAGCCGTAATTTGCGCGTACGGGGGTAATTCGGAGGGAAAAATGTCAATTTTAAGCCCTGGAAAAAAGCCCTTCAAGGAAATCTTAATTGTGTTGAAAATTCCCTTTTAAACTGATCTTGAGTCCAGGAAAATCTTCTATTCCCGCTCTGCCTTGCTGTAATAGTTGGGATCAGAAACCAAAAAAAATGAGCTGAAGAAACTGGTGGACACTTGATGCACTAGCACTGTATTTGGGCTGTCCAAAATGAAGTTTTTTACTTTTGTGTAAGTTTTGACGATCCAGGGGAAATATCGTGTTGGGTTAAAGCGTGCCCACCATGCAGAGGTGAGAGGTAAGTCCCACCTTTCCCCTGAAAAATTACAGCTCATAATTGAGAGCCGGTCAAACTTATTCCTGACTCGTCATTTATTTGGGTTCAAGTAAAACCCCAAACATTTGTCTGAGAACCCCCACAGAACCCCCAGGGAGATTTTAAAGCCAAGGTGGGGACCCAATTTTTTTCGCACATTGATGGCAAAACCTTATCAGGGGGGGTCATCGAGTGCGAGAGGGGGAACGCCCCTTTAAAGGAGTTTCATTGAGTTTATCCATGTGCAATGTTTTAAGGGGGGGCCCTTGTTTTTCATTGATTTGTGCATTCATTTCCACTTTTCCGTGAGTGAATCAGTTCCATACATATCTCTTTGACTGCTCGTCTATAGTCGATGTTTGTTAATAATCTTTTTCTTTTAATTGTAGCAGGGAACATGGTAAATTATTAAGACTGAGGAGGGAAGGCAGCGGCAGCCTCACACATATTCAGCGGATACAATGGTACAAGCTAAAAAGGTTTGCTTGTGCCCCTTTTTATTGTTATGGATTGTTCAGTAATAAACTTTTGGGGAGAGCAAAGTTTAAAAAATTATACGTGAATAACATGGGTTTAATACTGGCCAAACATAAGCCTGTATTAGTTATGTGCTGCTTTTTAACTGTTGTGAAAAATGTAGTAGTTTCCTATTTATTTGGTTTCATACACATCAGTTTACATCAGATCAAAGGATCAGCCGACGAAAAAATACTTCTACTCTCCAGAAATAGACTTAGAAATAAGATAATATTCACATTATTATGACCACTAAAGTTACCGCCGTGCATAGCACAGAGAGCAGTGAGATGAGCTGGGAGTGAATCAATAAGGCCCTGTAGGTTGTCACCGGTATCTGACCCCTTTGCTGAGGGTCCAACAGTGTTTGGAGGGGGTGTGGGAGAATCCATAGAGTAAACAAGATGATCAAAGTGGTACCACAGATACCCTGATGGGTTCAAGTCTCGGAAAGTCTGGGGCAGTACATGGAAGTCTGGGTCATGCTCTACTGAGCAATGTCGCACATTTTTCACTGTGTGACATGTCACATTGTGTTGCCCCAGGCATATGTGGGTGTACGTGTCCTTCATGGATGGATTCATACCCAAATCGGTTGAAAGTGCCTTCAACATGGATAAGTGGTCCCAGAGAATGCCACAAAAACATTACTGAGACCACAATGCTGCTACCATCAAATTGCAGCAATGGGTGCTGGGTGTTTTTCACCAATGGTTCTTGTCTGACATACCAACGTCAGTTTAAACAAATAATGAAATTGTGAGAAAACAAGCCTTTGCCAGTCAGCAGAGGTCTGATTCCAATACTGCCATGAAAACATAAGGCTATGTCTCCACTGCACAGAAAAACGTTTCCTTTCTTCAAACCCTTTTTTGTTTTTCTAAAAACGCGAAAAAAAGACTTTAAAACAGACCCCTTAGACTTCTGTTGTAAAAACGTTCCCGTTGCTCCACAGGGTTTTTTTTTTTTTTTTTCTACCCCGTTTTTTTTTACCGGGGTCTTTTGAAAAAAGGGTTTCAAAAAAACCCCCGGAGCAGGGGAGAAAAATTTACTATTGGAATCCATTAAAAAGGCCCAAGGTTTGTGGCACATTTAATGCGTTTTTTGGCCCCGTTTTTCAATGAAAAAAAACCACCGGGAATTAAAGTTTCCCCCTAAAAAGGGTGTTTTTCCAGTTTTTACCCCTTTTCGATTCCCGCCTAAAAGTGTCCGATGTGTCCCCCGCCTCCCTTTTTGGAGCAAAAAAACTGGATTTTTTTTAAAGATTTTTTATGGTAATTAAGTTTTTCTCGCTTTTGTTGGGAAAAAATTTGTTTTTTTACAGATTGTTTGGGACAAATGTTTTTTTTGGATTTTGGCCCCTAAAGTCCTTTTTTAGGATTTTTGGGGCCCAAAATCCTTTTTTATGGAAATTTTTGGGGCCCCAAAAAATTTATCCTGTTTTTTTCGGCAAGAAAATTATTTTTTTTTTTTCGTATTTTGGGGCCCAAAATCCGGGTTTTTTTACATATTTTGGTGCTAAAAAAGTTATCTTGTTTTTTGCCCAAAAAAATTGTTTTTACAGATTTTGGCCTTAAATTTTTTTTTTTTTTTACAGATTTTTGGGGCTGTTTAAAGGGTTTTCTCACTTTTGTTCCCATAAATGTGGCTTTTTACAGATTTTGGCACTAAAGTCCATTTTTTTTTTCAGATTTCGGCGCTAAAATTCGTAAAAAAAAATGGATTATTAGCGGTGAAAGCAAGAAAACATTATCAGCGCCAAAATCCATAAAAACACAGATTTTATTTGGAAAAAAACTGTAAAACCCGGATTTTGCGTCCAAAATTTCCCTAAAAAACGGTAAATTTTGGACAAAAATCCGAAATAAAAGTATTTTAAGGGCAAAAGCGAGAACTTTAATTTGCGCCAAAATCCGTAACACGATTAAATAATTCAAAATAAAAGCAATAAAGTGCTTTTCATCCCCCCTTTTTAGGGTTTTTGTTAAAATCCAATGGTTAATTTAATTTAGAAAATTAAAAAAACCCGACTTTTAAGGGCAAGGAAAAAAAAACGCAAAAAAAAAAGGGGGAAAAATTTCATTAAAAAAACGGTTTTTTTTTCAGCGCTTTTGACAGGCAGTGGACAAAAAAAATCAGTTTTAAACGTTTGTAGGGTTTGGTTTTTGGGTCGAAATTTTTTTTTCCCTGAAATGTAACATAAACCTAAGTTATTTTTGCCCCTTAACTTTTTTTAGTAAAAAGGGCAGTGACCACTGTCGGTTTTAAGCTCCAAAAGCATTTGGGGGTTTACGAATATTGTTTTTGACTGTTTGCCCCCGGGTTAATTTTTTGCGGTGATCTGCTCCACAGTAGCGTACATTGTAGTGTAGCTCTTGCGCACCTCTGGAAACGACGTTGCCTCTCACAATAATGGAACCCCGGGCCTTTTTTTCCACTTAAAAGTATTTTTCAATGGTACCATTTTTTCTATTCCCCGATACACTGTCACCAGAGCAGCACACAAACAGTCCGCAAACCCGTGCAGTTCCAGAAAAAACTGCCACACCATCCACAGGAAAATAACATCCCTTTTTTAAAAACTCTGGTTTTTTGCCCCCTTTTTCCCAAGGGCTGAAAAAAGGGATGTGTGTGCAGACAGCCCATCACACACCTGATATACCCACCAAGCCAGCTTACAACACATGACTTCCTTCATGAACTACATGCTGCCGAGGTTGAAAGTAAGAAGTGGTCATAATAATGTGACTTGACTGTAGTAAACAAATAACAACTGGGTATGTATTTCAATTATTTTAGGTATAGGAACATGGGTTCTCTGGACAACCTACTTAAAGAGTTGTTGCCATTGTTATAAGTGATGTTTTATTGATTTTCCCTCTCTACCTCCCTCTTTCTTTCAAGTTATGGAAACATCCTAAAAAAAAAAAATTGTTTGCTACCATCATAGCCATAGTAGTGGAGAGAAATTTTCCATTCAGGAGCCTGGGAAAGCTGGTTAAATATCCAAGAAACAATACTTAAAAATAGATATATCTACAGTTTAAACCAGAAGTTTCCATACACTATATAAAAATACACATGCATGTTTTTCTCACTATCTTACTTGAAGTCAGAATAAGCCTTACCCGTTTTAGGTCAGTTAGGATTACCAAAATTATTTATATTGAGAGAGAGAGAATTTTTAAGACACTTTTATTACTTTCTGCAAAGTTAAAAGTTTACATACATTTCATTAGTATTTGGTAGCATTGCCCTTAAACTGTATGACGTGGGTCAAACGTTTTGGATATCCTTAGGGTATGTTCACACGGCGTATTGGCGAGAGCTATGAATTGCCCTAATTGAGTGTGCATTTCACCGCATATAAAGCGCAGTTCGTGGCGAAATGCGTGCGCAAATATGTAGCAAAAAAAAAAAACATGCGAAAATACCCTTACATAAGCTTCTAACAACAGTTGGTAGGAATTTTGGCCCATTCCTCCTGACAGTACTGGTGTAACTGAGCCATGTTTGTAGGCCGCCTTGCTCACACCTGCCTTTTAGGCTTTGCACATACATTTTTAATAGAATTAAGATCAGAGTTTTGTGATGGCCACTCCAAACCATTGACTTTGTTATTCTTAAGCCACTTTGTAACCAGTCTAGCAGTATGCTTCAGGTCATAGTCCATTTGGAAGACTCATTTTCACCCAAGCTTTAACTTCCTGGCTGATGTCTTGAGATGTTGCTTCAGTATTGCCACATAATCTTCTTTCCTCATGATGCCATCGATTTTGTGAATTGCACCAGTCCCTTCTGCAGCAAAACAACCCCACAACATGATGCTGCCACCTCCATGTTTCACATTTGGGATGGTGTTCTTAGGATTCCAAGCGTCTCCCTTTTTCTTCCAAACTGAACAATGGTCTTTATAGCCAAACAGTTTTGTCAGACCACAGGACATGTCTCCAGAAATGTAGGTCTTTGTTCCTGTGTGCATTTGCAAATATTAATTTGGCTTTTATATGTTTTTTTTGAAGTAATGGCTTCTTCCTGGCCGAGTGGCATTTCAGCCCTTGTTGATACAGTACTCGTTTTATTGTAGCTAATGATCTGTGGATAATCTTACCAGCTTCCACCAGCATCTTTACAAGGTCTTTTGCTTTTGTTCTTGGGTTGATATGCACATGTCAGACTAAAGCACGTTCATCTCCTTCCTGAGAGGTATGATGGCTGGACATTCCCATCTTGTTTGTATAATTGTTTATTTGTATAATTGCTTATACAGATGAACAAGGCAACTTCAGCAATCTGGAAATTGCACCCAAGGATGATCCAGATTTGTGCAAGTCCACAATTCTCTTCCTGATATCTTGGATGATTTCTTTAGACTTTCCCATGATGTTACACACAGAAGCAGTGTGTTTCTGGTGTGCTTTAAAAAAGATCCACAGGTGTGTCTCTAACTCAGATGTTGCCAATAAACCTATAAGAAGACATGACCTCATCATATGGTCTGTCCCAAATTGTTTAAAGGCATAGTAATCCTAGTGTATATAAACTTTAGACTTGCAGAAAGTAATAAAAATAACTTAAACAATTATCTTTCTTTATTCTGGAATTTGGCAAATTTAATTAATTTTGGTAACCGTAATTGACCTAAAACGCATAAGGTTTATTCTGATTTAATGTCAGATAGTGAAAAAAAGATGCATATGTGCTTTTTTTATATAGTGTATGTAAACTTCTGGTGTCAACTGTAGATACAAACATTAGTTGTTGGAGCTTGATATAAGCAAAGATATCAACATCTGTAATAAGTTTGAACTTTTTGTCTATGTTGGACATATCCATTTTGGGTGTCAATTTTTAGAAACCTAACTTGGTGCTGATGGACCAAAACTGATAACAGACTAGTTTTGGGGTACAGTTTATGGGTTCAAGAGAGAGCTTCAGTTACGCTTATTCATATAAGTTAAATTGTACCTAAATATTAGTGAAAATATCTTTATTGTTAAGTGGATTATGAGAATTTATTCTCTAAATGTGTGCAGATTGTTCTCTCTGCTGGTTGGAGCAGTTTCTTTGACTACAATTTTGTTTGAAATTTTTGCAGTATTTTCAGATCAGGTGGTGTCTACTTAAAGGGGTTTTCTCACTAGGAAGATTAGCTTTCAGCACAAACAGTGGTTTCTATGGTAACATGCATACTTGTTATCTGACTAGGTGAGAGCAGGAGTGACCTCATCCCATGAATGGATTGATGGACACAGCAGTGAGTGAACTAATTAGATTAAACAAGATTAGCTGCTGTACACAAAAGATACAAGTGCTGTGAGCAGCAAGGAGCATGGAGTTATCTATAATTGTGTTAAAGATAACAATCTCCTGCTCTGACAGAGCTCCATCACTCCACTAATCATATAACAGGTATGCAGGTTACCATATAAACCACTGTTTGTGCTGAAAGCTAATTTCCCATTTGGTGAGATGGGTTATCACAGGGGAAAATTGGTATCACATTGTGCCTAGTAAAGTCAGTGAGTGTGTAAAACACAAACACATTGGGTCTTATGTGTGAAATGTCACGGCACACGTTGTTGCCGTGGAGGAGCAAGGCGCTACAGGGGTTAATCCCTCTCTCACCCAGGGAGAAACCTGGCTGATGAGCATAGGATTGACAGCCCGGCTTCGAATCAGCTCGGAGAGTGTGTCCCACAGGCCAATAGAGGAGGCCGCACCAATCAGCTGCTGGGGCGGTGTCCACAGTTAAACCTGCTCAGGTTGGTCAGCCTTGCCTGTGAAATGTTATCCCTTGCTTTTCGCCTTGTTTTCTTGTGCGTAATTTACCCTGCTTTCCCCTGACGGCCCTGCACGTAGTAGCATAGGGCTTGTCGTCCAGTTGAGGTCTGCCATCTAGGGCAGCATGCCAAGTCGGCTGGGTGGCAGTCAGGGCCCACTGCACCTCCTCTGACGTGACATGAAAACTGTCTGGCAGTAAGACTGTCTTTGTTGCCCATAGCAACCAATCCGAGCTCAGCTTTCATTTTCATATACTGCTCTGGAAAAATGAAAGCCAAGCTCTGATTCATTGCTATGGGCAAAATCTCGCAGCTAGATCAGGGGTCGGCAACCACCGGTCTGAGCAAGATGGAGTAAGTTATATCCCGCGTGGACCCTTTGCATGATTGTACAGGGGCTAGGACGCAGGGAGTAGGCCGGCGAGTTCCACTGGTTCTGCAGGCAGCAGACACTGGAACAGGGCAGTAAGTGGCGGCAGCTTGTTGTTGCAGGAGGCCACTACTAGAGTGATAGTACAGCACACCGCAAGGTCTCCCTGAGCACAGCTGGCCACACACAGTCTGCGGATTCGAAGATGGGTAAGTGCTCATTTCCTCAGGCCTTTGGGGACCTCAGTGATCCCTCCAGCAGTCCTTATAAACATACCCCTAGTTTCCCTGTGCAGCCCTCTCCAGGCCTCAGCACCCCATCTTCCCTCCCGCTCTAGTCACTTATGCCAGGGAGAAAGGGAGACGGTTCATTACCCTCCTTGCTTTCCTGATCGCTGTATATACTGATCAACATTGCAGGGTGAGTGATGCGGCAGTGTCATCAAGCCACCTGCATTGATAGGTCTCGCTGGACACTAGCTCCTGGAGCCAGCGGCTCACCAGAGATCGGGAAGAGGTATTTAAAAAAAAATAAATAAATTATTAGCCTGCTTATCTACACACAGTAGGCATATGTATGCACCTACCTACAGGGGGCATGTTACTGCCTACAGGGTGCCTATATATATACCTACAGAAGACTTCTATACCTACATACCGACTGGGCTCTGTATACCTTCGTACAGGGGCTATATTCGGACCTACCTACAGGGGGCGGCCATACTTAACTACAGGGGACCTATATGCCTACCCACCTACAATACAGACAGCCTATATAACTACCTAATAGAGTCCTAAATTCCTACCTATTGGGGAAGGCCTATATACAGTACCTAAATATCTACCTATTGGGGGACCTATAAATCTACCTACTTAACAGGGCCCACAGAGATGATTATATATTTATATTATATACATATATAATGCTGACCCACAGAACTGATCAAAATAACTGCAGACTGATTGTCAGCTCTTTGGGTCAGCATTACATTATATAATTTTGATCCACAGAGCTGACAATCAGTCTGCGGTTATATAATATTGGTTATCCAATAGCCTCTGGTATAGTATGGGGGAACCAACATTGTATAACTGCAGACTAATGGTCAACTCTGTGGGTCCAATCCCTTCCATAACCCCGCCCCCCAGGTCATAGAAAAATTGTATTGCATGTAACTGATTCTCAGTGAAAAAAACACATAAGGCCCACTCAGTGTTGCAGAGTAAATGATGCTTCTGGTAGCTGCACTGGCTAATAAATAAGGGTCCTGAATGAAGGGACCACATCTAATAACCCAGAATTCAGAGTTTTTGAATATGGTTTTGCGAAATCAGAGAACCTGTGTAATCTCCCTATTGATTATCCCGAGCTGTACTCATTCAAATGGGTAGAGTCAATATTGTTTTGCACAAGTACAGCTCGGGCTGTGGCTACAGAATGCTCGGGCTGTGGCTACAGAGAGGCTTGGCTGTGGTGCCCACCTTGTTTTGAAGCCATGCCTATAACGATTTGAAGTTGAAGCTACATGTACTTCTACAAAGAGCAGAAGGTGAGGACCAGAGGCTGTGCAAAAGGAGGAGAGAGATCTGTGTTATTGAAAGAAAATAAAATAGAATAAAATACTACACATAATTGGTATCTCATGCTGTAAAATGAATGTTGTTTAACTAACATGGCTCAAAAACAGGAATTAAAAGTAATCAAGTCACCTGCATTCAACATTGAATGAATGAATGCTAAAAGCGGTGCTGCCGTAATACAGCTACGTTGACTAAAACAAATGCAGAAATTCAAACGCAATAGTAAAAGTCGCCAAAACTATGTAAATTTTGTATTGTTGTAATTGTGATAACCTGTATTATTTGTACCGCACGGTAAATATTTTTCAATTCCTCTTCCCCTCCCCAAAATAATTTTTCAATACAATACATGTACTTTCAAATAATGCCTATAAAAACAGATCCTCATCCTGCAAAATGCAAGGTCTTATACAGCAGCAAAGAAATAAAAAAAAAAATGGAGTTGAGACTGTTGGAAGATAGGGGGGAAAAATGGTCCCTAAAGGGGTCTTCTCATCACAAGCTTTCGCAGATTTGAGCAGTTTCTTTCTCTTACTGCTTCAAATCCAGGGGCGTGTCTCTCCTCCCAGTAAGTATGTCTTCCCTCACTGAAGACTGGTGACATCATCATTCTGTGTGAGCAGTGGAAGGGAGAGGATGTCACAGCTCTGCAGACTTCCTGTAGTGGTCAGTTCTCATGCCTGCAGAACTGTCGCCTCCCTCCCAGGCTCCTTGTAATCAGAACACCAGCATTGCTGCAAACAGTTATACATACAGCCTGAACTGATTAAACAAATGTGAGGAATGCACTCTGTTATCAGGCAGGAGATAGAGGGGAACAGACTGTATAAGGTTGTGTTTCATAGTTTCATAGTTTGTAAGACTAAAAAAAGACAAGTCGTCCATCTAGTTCAGCCTGTTGTGCTAAGGTGTTGATCCAGAGGAAGGCAAAAACCCCCAATGAGGTAGAAGCCAATTCAGAAGGTGGTTTAAGTGCTATTGCTGCTAGGTGTGGACCTCGACCAGTCTTTATTTTCTTCGTATTAAAAGTATACGCCCGAACAGGGACTTGAACCCTGGACCCTCAGATTAAAAGTCTGATGCTCTACCGACTGAGCTATCCGGGCTTTATAATATATATGCCAGGAAAAAGCTCCTAATGTATATGTCAAATATGTGGTCTGGTGGATTTCTATGACCCATAAGCCAATCTGGGAATCATTTATTGGATACATTGAGAGCTTTTTTTCTTAAAAATATGAGCTGATCCATAGTTTTTCATGATGTATCATGTGTGACAAATTGCCAATATTGGGCATCTATTTAACAGATCCATCACTGATAGGTTATATTGGCACACATACAATAGCACAGCCTCCATTTAACACATATATCATGAGTTTTTTTCAATAGTTTTTCATGGTTATGTCATTAAAAACTATTGAAAATCTCATGATGTATGTTTTAAATGGAGGCTGTATGGTTGTATTTGTCATCTGTTGCCTAAAGTGGTATCCATTTAAAGAGGATCCGTGACGTCTCCTGATATCTCTTTAATACTTTTCTGTGAAATAACCTTTCTGTGTTGTGCTATTCCTCCTAGAAATGTATTGCTGAATCAGTCAGCTGGGTGTTATTCCTACACACACGGACTCTGTCAGCACTGAATGGACACTGCCAGACTGTTCAGGGACACCCCCCAAATGATAACACCCAGCTGACAGATTGGAATTACATAACATAGAGCTTTAAAGAGAACCTGTCACATAGTTTTTGCCCCCCTGGCTGAGGACAGAACAAGCTAGTGTCAGACCTGCTGTTTCCAGTGCTGTGTCCCTTATTCTGTAAGATGCTGTAGTTTTCGTGTATTTAATGCTCAAATCTGCAGTTTTTGGCTGGAAGAGTCATTCGAAGAGTCCTTCAGAGTGTCAGTTTTTTTCTAACCGCGCCCACCTGAGGCTAGCCCCGCCCACCTCTTCTGATAAACCTACTACTTTGAATAGGTAGAAACATGTGAATAACTGTCTGTGGGCGGAGCTAGCCTTTGGTGGGTGGAGCTAACACCTGCTCATGCATAAGATTTGAGGGGTAAATGCTCTAAAACTGCTGCATCTTACAGAATAAGGGGCACAGTGCTGGGAACAGCAGGTCTAACACTAGCTTGTACTGCCCTTAGCAAGGGGGGCACAACCTATGTGACAGGTTCCCTTTAAGATGCTCCAGAATTGCTATTTCACGGGGAACAGTAATAATTAATAAAACAGACATGTTAGGAACATCTTCATTTTTAGGGCATGTCCCCACTGCACGGGTTTTCGGCCGGCGGTGTTGTCGCCCTCGGACCGGTGACAAAACATTGAACATGCACAATCTTCCGTCCGGTTTCCGGACGGAACATGTGCATCTCAATGGGAGGGGGGAGGCTTCTTCTCCGCTCATCGCGGAGAAAGCCCCCCCCGGGGCCGTAGGGACAGCCGCAAAACCGGACAAATACCGGCCGGCAAACCGGCCGGTATTTGTCCACTGCCGTGTAAACGGCCCCTTAAAGTAATGGTATTGTCTACTGAGCTATTCCTTTGTTTTTTGCAGTATACTGACATAAACCAGACAGATGGAGACCAAAAGGACACTTTTTGGGCTTCTTATCCGACAGAACAATATAGAGACTGTGACATCTGCACTAATGGGAAGATGTGATGTGAGCACCACCACAGGATGTAGGAAAAGCAATGAGGGCAAAGAAGAGGCGGTTTTCTGATCAGTTTCTATAGGCATTGCAATATGCAGACCTCAATTGTCCGAACTTAGATCGGCTCAGGGATCGATGGGGATCCCGGTTTCGTACAGCAGAAGTGCTGGAGGCAGTGCAGCTATTAGACAGAAGCTTGATTGCAGTGAAGTTTTGTGGTTTGGGCATTCAGCGTGATTCTGCCATTTGGTGAGTTTGTTTTGAGCTTAGGGAAATTCCTGGTGAATGCAGCTGTGAACTGCGACATGTGACGGTGCTAAATTTACAGTTCTTTCTGCCTACGTAACCCTGTGGTATTTATTTCCTGTTTGAGAGCTACCGTTTAAGGCACCACTTATGATAAAATCTAATAATTAGTCACGTACCATAGCCGAACGCTGTAATGACATTGGCATTAAGAATTGTACAGCAAAACTGAGAAGGGTAATGAGTATCAGTCCTCGTCTTATCCTGCTATAACAGGCTTCTAAAGCATTCTATATAGTTTTATTCATTTCTGGGTAACCATATAACTGTTTCCACAAGGTTTGTCATCCTGCTCTCCCAGGCCCCTGAATGGCAGGTTACTAATTCTAAATTGCTGCACTTCCTATTTCTGCATATAAAACATAATGAGATTTTAAAGAAACCTGAGTGATACATTTGTGGCAGATGCAGTAGTGATCATAGTGGTGTTCTTCCAGCTTTCCCAGCCCCCTGAATGACGCGCTCCTAATTATAAAGCACTAAACCTCCTTACTGGTCTTATGTTCTCATTTTTAAAGTTTTAGTACTGGCTTGTGGTTTTCCTACTTGTCCATAAAAGGTGTATAAAGGCTGGAGGTATCAGTTGTCAATGAGTAAATCATGTAAACTCGCTGAAAAACCATTGTAGACATTTATTATCAGCACTCTAATTCTCTGTGTTACTGTTCCTTCTAGACTGCTCACTTATTCATCTTCTTGGATCATGGATTTGGCGGCATTACAGTATTGGATATATAAGATCATCTAAGCCAAGGAACTTCTTAACTCCTTCATTGAATCCTGCCTTGTCACAATGAGTTCTAATCTCTGGGGTCAAGAGAAAAGCAGCTCCTCCTATTGGGAAGAACGGATTTTTTACTTATTGGTCCAGGAGTGCAGTTTGCTTGATAAACAGACCCAAAAACAGATCAAGGTTCCCCGAGGAAGTATTGGACAGTTTGTCCAAGAGCGGGCTGCGCACAGCAGGAGCATCCCATCCAAGAGCAAAAAAGTACAAATTGCCCTGAAAATCTTGGATCAGGCCCATACCCTCGTCTTTGTGGATGACAAAGATGTTATTGAGATCACGGAGAAGCTGGCTGAATTGCTTCTGGCTATTACAAACTGTGAGGAGCGCTATAGTCTGTTCAAAAATAAAGGCAGACTTTCTAGAGCTTTGCAGATCGAAACAGGGTCCGCAGTGAGGGTTTTCCTGAGGCCAGGAGATGGTCACTACCCTGGCGTTGTGCGGTATAGGGGACCATTGTTGCCAGAAAGATCTGTCACTGGAATTTTCTTTGGGGTGGAATTATTGGTAAGTTCTTTTCATTTAATTTGTTTGTCTTTTTTAATTAATATTACATTGGAAATCTAGTAGAAAATAATGTGTGTTCAGCACCCTTTTCCTGCCCCGAAAAAAGAAAATGAATCATCAGCCCAGTTGTTGACTGATTTTGTTATTACTTGTGGAAATGTAAGAATAAATTTACACCCAAGCACTAGCTAGCCAGCAAGTTCTACTCTGCACTGATGAGGGTCAACACCCCGAAACAGCTGTATGCAGCTGAACAAACTGGCATGACTTTAATCTCTTACACATTGCAAGGCTCAGTGAGTTAGATGGGAGTTGAGGAGCACTACATCCAATAGAGGGCACTGCCACCTCTTTTCCCATAAGCCTTTGAGAATATTCATCTTGTCATAAGTGTGTCCTTACACACTGATTACTGCTGACTATGCAAGAAAGGACGCACTATGCTGCCAAATGGGATGGGAACACCCAGATGCAATGTATTCATAGATTTTCAAGAAGAATAACAGAGGGACAACACAATGTTGAATACTAATTTAAAAAATCCTGAATTGTTATTTAATGACACATGCAAGGTAGTCTGGAAAACTGAAAGGTTCTTCTTAAAGGAATTGTACAGAATTAGAAACAATGCTTTCTTGCAGAACATGTCCACATCGGTCCACCAGTTGTGTATGATTTTGCTCTTCAGTGCTTCACCGTACAAGTCTTATGGATTGGTATGCTATTGCTTTTGTAATCCTGTATAACCCCTTTGAGCCCAGAAGCTATGAATTTGGTCCTATTACTAATTTTATGCAGTTAGTATACTCCAAAACAGGGTGTTCTGTACCATGTTGTGCACCACCGTGGAAAATGAAGGTGCTGTAAATATAATAATGATTAGTATGTAACTTGCAAATCTCTTTTCTTGCTCATCAGGAAGATGGCCGTGGCCAGGGGTTTACAGAAGGATCGTACCAAGGAAAGCAGTTGTTCCGTTGTGATGATGAATGCGGCGTGTTTGTGGCACTTGACAAACTGGAACTCTGTGAAGAAGATGATGATGAACTAGAAAGTGACTATGCATCTCCAGTAGACCCCAACCCAACAGAAATTCCTCCTCTGGAGATCAACTCGCGGGTATCTCTAAAAATCGGGGAGAGTATGGAATTTGGAACCGTTATTTTCTGTGATGTGCTACCTGGGAAAGAAAGCCTTGGGTATTTTGTTGGAGTGGATATGGTAAGAATACGAAAAGCACATTTTATCTTTATGCTTTAGTACCGAGGTGACTTGATGGCAAAACCACCAGAAAGGTTTAGTATTTTTGACCTTCTCCTTAAACACGGTGAAAATCTGTAGCACACCATAGTAGCAATTTATTTACACTGTGCTGTAGTTTGTTTCAGATTTTTACTGCAGATGACCTAAAACTGTTTTTGAAGTATTTTTTCTGATTGACTTTGTTAATTAAAAACTCAATCTTTAAACAACTTATTCTTAGATAGTTAGAAAACCGTGTTGCACAAATCATCACAAATCATCCTTAAACCTATCTCTTATAATCAAAAACAGCTGTGGTGATGAGATACAAGAGAATGCTCCTCAACATCCTTACAAACTCTGCAGCTGCATGGAGATTGTGCAGCTTCAGGAGTAGAGAGCCGGCTATTAGCAACAGCCAAACAGTCCACAGATAAGACAGATATGTGGTCTTTACAGACCCAGACCTGGCCTGCAGTCAATGGACATGAAATTACCAAAAATAAAAAAAAAACTTATGGGGGCCGTTTTAAGGGTTTTATTTTCCCCCCTTTCCCCCCCCCTTTGGCCCAAACTTTTTTTCCCCCTAATTTTTTTTTTTTTTCTCCCATTTCTTCCGGGGCCCACCAAAAATGGGGGAAAATTAAAAGGGGGAAAATTTGCTTTTTTTTGCCTCGGAAAGGGCCGGGGAAAAGGGGCCCCCCCAAAAATTTTTCCGTTGGGTAAGGGGGGGGGGGGCCCCCCATTTTGAAAAAACCTCAAGGATTTTTAAATTTTAAAAGGCCCCCCTTTCCAAAAACCCCCCAAAAACCCCTCTAAAATCCGGGTTTCTAAAAAGGGGGGGGGTTTTTGGGCCGCACTACCTGGGGCTTGGGTATTTGGGGTGGTTGGGTCCCCCCATTTTCTTTAAAAAACCCCATTTGGGGGGCCCCCCCCAAAAATTTTTTGTTTTTTGCCCCTTTCCTTTTTTAAAAAGGGGTTTTGGTTGGGCCCCATAGGCCCCCGGGGGGGTTTTTTTTTTTTAAAATTTAATCTTTTTTTTTTCTTTTTTTTTTTAAAAAAAACCCAAAAAAATTTTTTAGGTTTTGCCTTTCCAAAACATCCTCATCCTTCCCAAACCCTTTAAAAAAAAACCTTCGGTCTGGGGGGTAGTCGGGCCCCCCTTTTTCCCCCCCGGCGAAAGGGGAGGAATTTTCGGGTGGAAAGGGGCCTTTCCCAACCCCCCCTAAAATAAGCAATTTGGGTTTTTTAAGGGCCCCGGGCCTCAGCGGGAAAAAAAAATTACCTAAAAAAAACGGGGGGGGGTTGAAAAAAAAAACGAAAAACCGGTCCATCCCGGGGTTTTAAAAACTCCCCCCCCCTTTTTCCCATTGCACACAATTTTCCCGTTTTTTTCTGTATTTTCTTTTCTTGGGGGTTGAACGTAAAAAAAAAGGGGGTCTTTTAAACAGGAAAGGGGCCCCCCCTCTCACTCTTTTTCCCCCCAAAAAAATTCCCCCCAAAAAAATGGCTTTGGGCCCAAAAAAACCCCCTTTTTACAAACCTCGGGCTTTTCCTAATTCCCATTGGCCCTTCCTTTTCCACCCCCCTGGGGCTCCAGAGAAAAGGTTAAAAGGGCCCCCCCTTTTTGGGCGGGCCCCCAGGCCATTAGGGTTAAGGTCGGGCTCTTCCACAGTTTTTTCCCTTTTTTTTCGGGGTGGGGGGAATTTTTTTGGGGGGTTTTTTGGGCGCCTTTTTCTGGGGGGATCAGCCGCTTTTTTTCCCGAGGGCAGATGTTTCAGAAGGGGTACCCCCCCCGGGCATCCCCCCCCCACTTCCTTTTTCCTTTTTGGGGCAAACATATTTCCTGATCTTCCTGGTTCCGACCGGTTCAAAACCCAAAAAGTTACGTCCTTCCTTTTCCACCCCCTTTTTTTCTGAGGGGTTTCCTTCCCTTTTTTTTTTCCCCCCCCCTTAGGCTTTCCCCCCCCCTTTCCCCCTTTTTAAACCTTACTTGACCCAACCAGAATTTTTTGGAAAATTTTCCTTCTGGGGAAATTTTTTTTCCCCCGGGGTTTTTTTAAAAATATGGGGCCCCTCGGAGGTTTAAAAGGGGCCCAAAAAAAAAGGGGGGGCGCAGGGGTTGGTGGAAAGGGGGGGGGCTGGGGCCCCTTGGGGCCACAGGCGGCAAGGCCCCCGGGGAGCGTTGGGGGGGGGCCAGGTATGGGGGCCACACTTTTTGGGGGGGGCGGGTTTGGGGGCCCCAAAACCCAGGGGCCCCCCCCCCCCCCGGGGGCCCTCCAGGGGGGGGCCCCTTTCCCCACATGGGCCTCCACTTGGGGGTTTTGGAGGGGGTAGGGGCCCAAGGGGGGTTTAGGGGGTGGCACCCCCCCCCAAGGATATCCCGGGGGATGGGGGGTCAGCGGCGGGGGGCCCCGGGGGGGCCAGGCGGCTATAGGGGCCACAGGGCCGAAAGGGGCCCCCGGGGGGGGGGCCCCCCAAAAGGGGCCACAGGCAGGCTTTAGGGGCCCAAGGCGGGCGGTGGGGACAGGCATTGGGGCCCGGCAGGCGTATGGGGTGGAAGGCGGGGGCCAGGCATTTTTTGGGGGGCCCCGGCAGGCAAAAGGCCCCAGGGGGGGGGGCCAAGGGTTTTGGGGCCGGGGGTTTGGGGCCAAGGCAGGGAGGGCCCCAGGCAGGCTTTTGGGGGCCCGGGGGGTTTTTTGGGGGGGAGGCGGGATGGGGGCCCGGCAGGCATAAAGGGGCCAAAGGCCCCTTGGGGTTTGGGGTGGGGGCCCGGCAGCTGGGGCCAAAAGGAAGCCTTTGGGGGCCAGGAGGTTTGGGGGCCCGGGCGGGGGGGGGCCCCGGGCCCGGGGGGGGGGGGCCCCGGGTTTTTGGGGGCCCAGGGCCTAAGGGCCGGCAGGCGAAGGGGGGCCAAAGGAGGCAATAGGGGCCCCCAAGGGGGTTGGGGCTGGACTATGGGGCCCAGAGGGGGGGGCCGGCCCCAGGGGGGGGCATATAGGGGGGGGCAGGGGGGCCCCACCCGGTTGGGGCCCGGCGGGCTTAGGGGGGCCCAGGCGGGTTTTGGGGGCCCGGGGGGCAAGGGGGCCGCAATTATTTTTTTTATAGGGGCCCGGCGGGGGGGTTTTAAAAAATTTAGGGGGGCCCGGGCTTGGGCCCAGGGCAGGCTTTGGGGGCCGAGGCGGTTGGGGGCCCAGGGGGGGGCCCCGCGGGGGAAACCCCGCAGGGGGTTTAGGGGCCCAGGGGGGTTTGGGGAACGGCAGAAAGGGGGGCCAGGGGCCTCTAACAAAATCAAAAAGGGCGCGCGTCCTCCGCCCTTTCCCGCGTTTCCCCCGGACCCCGGGGCCACCCCCCTTTGGGGGCCCTGGCCCAGGGGCACGCGGAACCCCAATTGGGGCCCCCGGGGGGGCCCCCAAAACCGGGGCCGGGCGGGCCCTCCGCTAGGGGACCCCCCCCCCGGGTGGCCAAAGCCCGGGGACCAGGCCCCCGGGGGGGGGGCCCGACCTCCCCCCCCAGGGGCGTTTCCCCCCCCCAAAGGGTCCGGAGCCGGGGTTGGGCCCCCCAAGCGGGGGCCCCGGGGAGGGTGGGGGGCCCCCGGGGCCCCCCCCTTAGGGGGGGTTTTGGCCCTTTTTTCCCCCCCTCTTCCCCCCTGCCGGGCCCCTCTCATTAGGGTTTGGTTGTAACTGCCTTTTCGCTTTTTTAAAACTTTTGAGCTTTTGTGCTTTTTGAGGAAAATTTTCCCGGGGGAAACTCCACCCCCTTATCTGAGCAATTTTGGGCGAACTAAGATTTTTTTTTTTCCCCCCCCAATGTGGGAACTAAACTTTTTAAAAAAAATTGGGTTTTTGAAGGGGTTTTTTAATTCTTTTTGGTGACCGGGGTTTTTTCTTTTAAATCGTTTTTTAAAAAACCGTTTTTTGGGTCGACTTTTTCTTGTGGGCTTTTCTTATGCCCAAACATCTTTTTTTTAAAAACAAAACCCCAAAGAGTTCTTTGCCAAAAGCCAAACCCCCTAGTTACCATATTTTAATTAAAACATGGACTGAGTACATAATACCTGATAAGAGGATATATCTTCCTTGGGTGGTTCCTGAAAATAAAAAGGGAATAGGAGGATTTATACAGCAAATCATAACCCCCCATTTGCAGAGACAAACTGTATATTGAAAGGGGAAAAAAAAAATAAATGCCAAAAAACTTTTCATCCTGACCAGCTTTCACAGTAGTGTTGCTCTCCGGTGGGTACTCCTTGGTATAAAGGTATTCCCTGTCCCCCAAAAATTAAGACCTCCCCACCTTTTTTAGGGGTGGGTTTTCCCCAAAGGGTGTATTACCGCTCACCAAAATTGTTCCACTAAACCTATGCGTCCATACGCCCTGGATTTTTAAACGGACCCCATTCAAATCCTCTAACACTGAGTGTACCGGGTCCGAAAAAGTCTACAGCGCTTGCGGGAAATACAAAAATGGCCGCCGGGGGATATCGGGCCCCAACCGCGCATGCTTTTACATCAAAGATGGGCCGACAACGTACGGGCGCGGCACACACAATTATGGCAGCAGGTGCCAAAAACATGGAATTCCACTGCTCGTGTGAGACAACCAATGGACAACACTCAGCACCATCCAAATGGCACATTTTTGGGGCCCTGCCACCAACCCTAGGCCAATTTGGGTATCGGCAGTTACCCTCTTTATGTGGCAGAGGTGGGGCAAAATTGATTGCCCTATAAAACTGCAAAATTTAGCCTGCCTTGAAGTGTAATTAGGTTCAGCATAAATATAAATTTTACTTAAAACAAATGTTATTAGTTTTAATTTTAACAAAAGAATCCGATGATAAGTATGGACCAAACCTTTTGTAGGCAAGGGAACATAGTTACCCAATCAGTAAGAGTAATGGCATTATGGGAAATACCCAAGGGGAAAATATTTTATGCTTATCAGAAAATAATAATAACAAAGAAAAATAGATTAAAAATTTGGAAAACAAGATTTACCTGTCTTTAAATTTTAAAATACCAGTGTCTGTAACCCGACCTCTTTTTTATAAGCATGCAAACGAGAGGGGGTTCATTGAATCCCCGGGGAAACACGCGTCCAAACTGAAATCCATTGGGGCTCCCTTTGGAGAATCAGCCTTTTCCCAAACCCCCCCCCCTCCCCCTAAAAGGAGGTTTGACGATGTAATTTAATTGACACCTCACCTTCCCCTTTTGTTTGGGCCCAAATAGTCTGCATAAGGGTGTCCCTGTGTTTTTAACATCACCCCACTGTTCACAACCTCGCAAAAACTGCTTGGTCTTGCCCCCGTAATTTACCCAAGGGACAGGGCCAAATAAATGATCCCAAAGAAAGAACGTTTATAAATCCTTAATATTTAAATCCGGGGCGCTCTTACTCTTCCCAAATTTTTTACAATTTACAACAAAAAGAGCAAAAATTTTTTAAATTTTTTACATCTGAAACAGCCCCTCCCTGTTACTAAGCCCGTTCCCTTTGGGGGGTGCTCAAAATGACTTTTCACCAACGGTCCCCCAAAACTAGTCCTTTTTTATATTTTTTTGTGGAGAAGGGGTAAATAGCTCTTAATCTTCTCCTGTAAGGGACATTCCAGTATCTTGTTTGAATTTCCCCAAAGGGATACATTAGAGCTAAATCCCCAATGAACGCAAAACATTCCCTTTTGATGCTGAGGGACTCATTCTTGTTTTTGGGACCCGTGGTTAACCCTTCCTATTTCAAGGGTTTCTGAAAAGCTTCTTTAAGGGGGCCCTTTGGGTAGCCCCCTTTTCAAATCTGTTTTTTTAGATCCCCTTACTTCTGTCAAAAAGGGTTATGTCAGAACAAATTTTCCTCACCAAGGGTTTCCCCCCGGGAAAACTCTCACCAAGGGGCTCGGTGGAGCTTCCCATCTGAGGAGATATTGGGGGAAGTATTTTATATACTTAGTATTTAAAGAGAAAACTGGATTTTTAAGATGCTCACATCTAGGATGGAAGTGTGAACTCATTCCACCATAGGTAAACTTTTAGACAATGTATTTTTGGTTAAAGAAAAATTTCAAATATTTCAAAGGATGAACCACTCCCCCCCCCACAAAAAAAAAATGTCGTCGATAACCCGGGGGCATAAAAGAAAATTTTTCAGAATCTATCTCCCATCTCACCAAAGATGTTGTACCTCCCACCACCCCCGAACACATTGGCGTAAGTGGGCCTGGGCTACCCCTGCCGGCCCCTGGCTGGGGGGTAATCTTGCGTCAAATACAAAGGTGTTCCTCTCCAAGAGAATTCAATAATGCCAGAAAAAATTCATTTTGGCATCTAAATTGAATACCTCTAACCCCTAAAGTACCCAAAAGCTTTGAGGCCTTTTCGTGGGGGAAGAGGAGTAAAGTGCCCACAATTTTTTGCAGTAGCGTATCTTGACCCCTACTATACCTTCCAGTTTTAAGAGTAAGTCCGAGATCTCTTATGTATGAGGGCAAAGTATAAAAAATCTCTCAAATTTTTTCAAAGTAGATCCCCAGATTTTTGGGTAAGGTTCCTATTCGGAAACGGGTGTCTCCCCTTTTGGGGGTGGTTTTCCCTTTTGCCCTTTTTTCATCCCCTTTTAAAAAATCGCCACTCGGAAAATTCCCGGGAAAAGGGCGCATAATCGATTTACTAAAAATCCTGTTAGATAGAGCTTGTCCAATATCCTTTTTTGTTCCCAAACGGAAAGATGGTTAGGATCCTTTTTAGTATTTATAACGGTCCCCATCCTTAGGAGATCAAGGCCATTTTTTGGGATGGGCAACACCATTATTCCACATTACCCCCTTATCTGTGGCCTCATTACGAGGGGTTATTTTTTTCCCCAAAACCCTTAAAGTAGTCTTTCCTTTTTGACGGTTATTAGGACCCCGAATTTTTGATCCAAGTTTAATTCACCCAAAAACGTTTTATAAAAAGCATCTATCAAAAGTAGGGGTTGGGGCGGTGGCATGCGTGAGCTTTTCTTAGAGCGTGAAAGGGCCTTCCCCAGGGGTTTCTTCTTCGGAGAGCATGCTACATAGGGTCCCCTTTCTCCACTAAATCCATAGGCCCCCGACCCCGTTTTTACACTCCCTTTAATCTTTTTAAAAGAATTTTCCCCCTTTATTTTTTGAATAAAGAGACTAAGTCTTTGACCCCTTTAAAATTCCCTAAAAATTTTTGGGACAAAAGATAGTCCCCTTTCAAGACTCTGTCCGTTCGAAATCGCCCCTCTCTTTGATTGAAATTTGCAAATTAGTGGTTTTCCCTTTTTCATATTCCCTGCCTTACATATACTAATACTATAAATAGACCAAAAACCTCCCAAATGATAAAAATAGGGAAAATTTAAACAAAAATAATATCCAAACGAATAATTCCCCTTTAAATATAACTTTTTTTCAAAATCTCTAAAAAACTATTTAAAAATCAAAATGGGAAAAAACCCCCTTTTGAGTGAATAAATATATGGGACAATAAGCAAAGGTATGTATCAAACAAAAGGGGCTTAAAACCTAACAAGTCCCACAAAATACCTATTATTACCCATCAGAGAACCCGCCCCCGATAAGGGGGACCCTGCAATAGTGGGTACTAATTGCCCTAACAAAAATCCCTAATCTATAACAATAGGCTTTTGGCAGTTCCCCTACCTTAAATTGGTAAAAAAATAAAACAAAAGGGAAAAGGTATATGAAAAGGTCACGGCTATAACCAAAATGTAATGTCACAAATTACTAATAAAGATATTTTTAGTAATGTCAATGGACACTGCCAAAAAAGGGGTAAATGTATATAAAACCCCATCCAGCAATGAACCCCCCTAGGTCACACATGAATCCCCCGCAACGTTTTCCCCAAACTCAGGGGGCTTTTCAATGGGTTTTAAAGATAAAAAAAACCAAACCACTAGTTATCATTTTTCAGTGTAAAACAGGTGAGTACTAATACCCGATGGAAGGATCAAATCTTCCATTATGATGTGCCCAAAAAAAAAGGGCTATGGGATTGAAAAAAAAATCTAACCTCCATTTGCAGAGAGCAAACTGTTATACAAAAGGAAAATATAATAAATGCCAAAAAAAATACCTGACCAGCAATCACAGTAGTGGTCCCGGGGGGTATCCTTTGGTATAAGGTATTCACTGTCCCACAAGGATATATATCTTTTCTTTTGCCCATGTATTTATTTCCTCTTAGAGGGTTTTCCATTTTGATTTTTGAAAAAGTTTTTTTAGGATATTGATTAAAAATTATTTTTAAAAAGGGAAATTTTTCTGATTGGTATTTTTTACTTGTCCCAGAAAAAGAAATTGGTCATCCTTCTGGTGCCCCGAAACCGCTCACTTTGGGACAGTAAAGAACGTACAGGACTGTGTCCCCACTGTAATGTTTAAGAGGCGCTTCTAGACCACCAATCGCTACATGCCCTTCATTTATCCAGTTGTTTTACAAGTAAAATGTTCATAATTGGCTGGAGCTTCCATCAATCACATGTGCTGCACATCAGCAGTGTCTGCGATCTTGTAAGATGAGTGGTTTCAAGATGCAGTGTCCCAGAAAAGACCAGAAATATTGTATCCTGCAGGACATTGTAACCGGAGGGAGCACTGTAATATGTATAGTGTTTAGGCTATGTCTACACAGCACGGGTATTTTTATTGGATTTATGGCGGATTCAGTATTTCAAAACCGCTGAAAATCCGACTGTGCTCAGTTCTATGTAGACCTCAATAGAAAATCCATGCTGTAGTCTACACAGCACGTGTTATCTACTGAAGCCGCTGTCCGTCCAGTGGAAGATAGGACATGTTCTATGTTCCGCTGGATTCATGTCAGATATCCAAACTCCAAAAGAGGTTTTCTGCGCAAGAACTGCACCAACACCGCGGTGCGGCGAAGTTAAAGGGGTTGTCTCGCTAAAAACATTAGCTTTCAACATGTAGGGAAGACTAAATTAAGACATTTTCCAAATATATTGTGCTATTCATTTTTTTGTTGTTGAGGAAACTACAAGTAATTTTATCACCTTCTGAGGGCCTTCTAGTTTACCAAGCGACCGACCTGTGTACTTCTTCCCCCCTGCTGTTTGTTCTATTTGATAGCAGTGAGTGACGTCATCACACAGGTCGCGGCAGCACAGAACTCTGGACAGTGAGAGCTTGTTTGTTATCTGATCTTTCAGACAAAAGACAGTAGTTACTGCTGTTTACTTTAACTCAGAAGCTTCCCTGGTCCTGACAGCATGAGATTTATCTAATTAGCAGAAGTCTGAATACACAGAGCTCATATGCTAATTACAGACAGCTTGACCAGGAAGTGACGGAGCAAAATGGCATTATTTCATTCATGCATCCTATGAAACTTTGAGATGAGACAAACCCTTTAAAACCCCATTAGATTTCTGATGGTATTTTAACTAAGATGTATAGACATAGCCTTAGACAGATGATTATATGATGATCTGATGATATCAATATATGTATTGCGTTTAATTTTTTCTATAAATCCATCAGTGAATAGAATTTGGTGCTGCTGTATTGGTGCATTATATATACATCTATACCCTGCTATTAGCCAAGGTTGTTAGAAAAAATGCTGTTAACACCATGGCAACATTTTGTGCCTGATTTTACTGCAGTTTTTAAGGGGTTTTAGGAAATATAACTAGAACAGGTTAGACTCGACAAACCTGTGTGTTTTTCCAACCTTCTGAACTATGTAACTATTGTATGCAATGTTATTTTCATTGAAAGTAATGTAAGTAGCAAGGCAGCATGTTCCTTTCAATTGCACTAAGTGGATGGCTTTGTCTAGGTTCGTTCTGCTACAGCCTCCATCTGACTGCCTTTTTTGAATTCTGTAGTGTATATCACATTGACCTTCTATTTCTACAGATATAAAAGAGGTTCACTTTTAGGCTATGTCTACACTGCAGTGGACAAAAAACGACCTGAAAACTAATTACTAAAAACATTCATGAAACTGAGTTTTCTGTCCACTGCCTGTCAAAAGCAGCTGAAAAAACGTCCGTTTTTTGGCGCGTTTTTAGTTTTTTGGAGCGTTTTTTGATGCGTTTTTTTGGAGCGTCTTTGCTCTGCTTTTTAATGTATGCACAAATTAAGCCATTGGATGTAAACTACACCCTACAGGCGGAGTTAACATGTTAAGTAGTCACTTCCTTTAGATCACTGTAGCCATTGTGAGCACATTGTCCTTTGTGTGCTACTACTTTATTAAATTTGCGCCAGATTCTTGCACCAAAATCCATAAAAACCCGCATTATCTTTGCATACATTAAGATAACTTTATTAGCATCAAAGTCTGTAAAGAAAAGGATTTTAGCGCCAAAATCCCCAAAACCGCATTATTGCGCCAAATTCCGTAAAAAAAAAATATTTTTAGTGTCAGAAGCATGATCAGTTTATTAGCGCATACATTTTTAAAGATATTGATCTTAGCCCCCAAATCCGTCAAAAAACGGATTCTGGCACCGAAATCAGCAAAAAATTTATTTATTTGCGTCAAAAGCTAGATCACTTTATTAGCGCCAAAATCTGTAAAGATACGGATTTTAGCCCCAAAGCCATAAAATATGGATTCTGGCGCCGAAATCTGTAAAAAACATATTTTTTGGCGTCAGAAGCGAGATAACGTTATTAGCACCAAAATCTGTAAAAAAAAAATTATTTTAGTGCCAAAAAACCTTAAAAAAATGGATTTTTGCGCCAAAATCCGTAAAAAAAAAACGTATTTTTGGCGTCAGAAGCAAGAGAACGTTATTAGCACCAAAATGTGTAAAAAAAATTATTTTAGTGACAAAAAAACTTAAAAAAAACGGTTTCTTGCTCCATAATCCTTAAAAAAACGTATTTTTGGCATCAGAAGCAGAAGTCAGAAGTGGCGTCAGAACTTATTAGCGCCAAAATTTGTAAAAAAATTATTTTAGTGCCAAAAAACGTTAAAAAACGGATTGCGCCAAAATCCGTAAAAAAAACTTATTTTTGGCGTCAGAAGCGAGATAACGTTATTAGCGCCAAAATCTGTAAAAAAAAATATTTTAGTGCCAAAAAAACGTAAAAAAGGATTCTTGCACCAAAATCTGTTAAAAAAACCATATTTTTGGCGTCAGAAGCGAGATAACTTTATTAGCGCCAAAATCTGTAAAAAAAAATATTTTAGTGCAAAAAAACTTAAAAAAACGGATTGCGCCAAAATCCGTAAAAAAACTTATTTTTGGCGTCAGAAGCGAGATAACGTTATTAGCACCAAAATCTGTAAAAAAAAAATTATTTTAGTGCCAAAAAACGTAAAAAAAGGATTCTTGCGCCAAAATCCATAAAAAAAACTTATTTTTGGCATCAGAGGCGAGAATGTTATTAACGCCAAAATCTGTAAAAAAAAAATTATTTTAGTGCCAAAAAATGTAAAAAAAAGTATTCTGGCACCAAAATCCGTAAAAAACGGATTTTCAGCATCATTAACAAGATAACTTTATTGGCGCCAAAATATGTTTAGAAAAGAATTTTAGCATCAAAATCTGTAAAAAAAAAAAAAAACAATTCTGATGCCAAAATTTGTAAAAAAAAAAACGTATTTTTAGCGAAAAAAATATGAATTGCGCAAAAATCGTTAGCGAACAAAGCATGATCATTTTATTACAAAAGGTACAAAAAAGGACTCATCAGACACTTGTATTCAGATTGGATAATGAATAACCTTTGTTACCACCCATTATAGGTGGGACTTGGGTCTCTGGGAGGGTTTTCATTGAAAAATCGCAGCAAAAAATGCGGCAAAAGACATCCGACGCTTTACATAGACTCCTATAGTAAATTTTCTGCCCGGCTCTGGCGTTTTTTAGAGCATGTTGCAAAATACGACCAGTAAAAAAAACGAGCAGAAAAAAGCTCAGTGTAGACAGCAGGAGGGTTTTACAATAGAAGTCTATGGGAGATGGTTTCAGTCGTTTTTCCAGTGTTTTTAGAAAGCGAAAAACACTGAAAAAAACGGACGTTTTTCTATGCAGTGTAGACATAGCCTTACACAGGAAGTAATATTTGCAAAAAAAGTTCAGTAAACTTCATAAATACTTGATACTGGTTTTGAGTTTTGTTTTTTTTTCAAATACATTCAATTTGAATTCAAGAATTTATCTGGTTGCCGATTTTACATTTGGATAGGATTTATCTAAACAATACACATATTTACCTGACTAAGTTTCTCCAAGACTTTTAAAAACCTCTCTACCACCTCCCACTGTGCTAAAATATCAGATTGACCCATACTTACCTGTCCTGTCACCACCGTTACAGAGCTTCAGTGCAACCCTCTCCATCCCTCACTGATGATATCATGTTCATGGGTCACATGATGCTGCAACCAATTTGCATGGACAGCATGTGACTACAGAGGTCAGTGATTGATTGCAGCATCATGTGATCCATCAGTGAGGGACCGGGGGAAAACACTGGATCTCTGGCAGCGCTGTATCGGTGGTGATGGGACAACGAAGTATGGGGTAGTTTTCTATTGCAGCATGGTGGGAGGTGGTTGGGAGGCTTTTTTTTTTTTTTTAAAGTCTCAGAAAACCTCTTCAAGAAATCCAATTCAAGGGGTTTACCTTCCAAAGACTACCCCTTTTGTAAGATAATGATCAGTTGCCTGTGGCAGGTCCGTCTATTCATACCATTACCAAACAACATTTTTCTGGGGAAAGTAGCTTCTAGTTAGTGGAGTATTACATATTGGCCTCTTGTTGAACAGCCGACTAAGATACATGTGGACGGCTCAAGTCTATTGGTGCTAAAGTTGCTGTTAGTACCTCCCTACTGTGACTTATAAAAAAATCCCTCTTTGCTGTCCATATAACTGCTGAGGGTTGGCTGTAGCCATCATCTGTGTTCCTACAGTGCTCTGCTTTCTTACCAACAGTTAGACTGGAAATCTTCTTATATGAAAGTATGAACAGGGCCTCAGTAAGGCAGAGTACCGTGTTTTTCCAGAAATAAGACAGGGTCTTATATTATTTTCATTTCCAAAAAAGGGCTAGGGCTTATTTTTGGGGGAGGGCTTATTTTTTAACACGATGGGGGCAGACATTGCATGCTGGGACATTTAGGGTCACACGTATGAAAACTGTCTAGGTCTAAAACTCTCTTTGCCCATAGCAACCAATCAGAGCGCCCCTTTCATTTTTTCAGCGCACTATATGAAAGGAAAGGGGTGCTCGGGGCAACAAAGTGAGTTTTAGACCTAGACAGTTTTCATACATGTGGCCCTTAGTTCCAAGGCAGCTGCTGTGGAACCACAAGTACCACCGTGTACATACAAACACATACACCCCATGGTTTTTGACTATAGGGTATATACTGTGTGTATGTATATAATATATATATATATATATATATATATATATATATATATATATATATATATATATATATATATATATATACACACACACACACAGTGTCAGACTGGGGTGCATAGGGCCCAGAGGTGGAGTTGATTCTAGGGGCCCACCAGTTGAACTGTTTTGGTGCCCATCGGTGGACTTTATTTTAGGGGCCAAGAATACAGCCACTATAAATGACTGTACATGCCTTATATACTCTACATCTTGCTTTTTGCCTCTCTTTTTATGTTTTATTGCCTCTTCTGAGCATGTATAAGCAGTTGAAAAACAACTCCATGTCTACCATGCTCAGGCGCCCACTGGGGGTTTCCCCTATGGGTCAAAAACCATGGAGTGTGTGTCTATTCTTTCAGTGCCTTATCTTGAAAGTGTGGCATGCTGGGGAAGTCCCAGCAAGTCACAGTATCCACACTTTAATATAAAGGATTGTTTGTAAGATTGTATAAATGTAAGTGTATATGTATGTGTGTGTATACATTGAACTTTCACTTACACATAGCACTCTCTGGCCTGGGCTAAAGGACCTGCGAGTCATGTGACTGTGACATCATCTCAGGTCCTTGAGCCTGAAATCACTGGAGGTTTCCACAAAACTTCCAGTCTAATAGGCTGTTTCTCGGGGTGGGCACCAGGTGACATCACTCAGGAGGCGTTGACTAACTAGGGCTTATTTTGGGGTAGGGCTTGTATTCAGCGCCTACTTCAAGAATCTGTGAAAATCAGGCTAGGGCTTATTTTTGGGGTGGGGCCTATTTTTGGAAAAACACGGTATATGCAAAGGTGTGGAGCATTTTATGTAGCTTTAAACTGTAAATATCTTCTTTCTTGCTTTTTTTTTTTTTTTTAAAGAATTGCTTGTTTGTAAGGTTTAATGATATTTTTCTTACTTTTGCTACCAGGTTAAAGGCTTGAGCTATTTAGGCTGCTCAGTTTGTTTAGAATATATAGTTACTTTGGTGTTACATTACTCGCAGCTCCCAGTGGAAATGTTTATTCTAGGTGGTGTGACGGAAATGTGGTTGACCTAAAATGAGCAGTTTTGAAAGTTTCTTGTTTAGAAGCAGCATTTAGAAAGAATGTACACAGCGCTGTTGCCTCATGCAGTGACTGTGAGATAGTGTCTGCATTTCCAGCATAGACTCTGGCAGGAAGGTGCTGTCTTCTGTAAACTTCCACTCGATTTGACATATGTCATTAGAAGGGTTTATTCTTCTCTTCATAGGACAATCCTATTGGAAATTGGGATGGCCGATATAATGGGATCCAGCTGTGTAGCTTTGCTAGTGTGGAAAGCACTCTACTTCTGCACATCAATGATATCATCCCAGGTAGGAATGTGCTGTCTCTTGGATATTTAAGATACGCTATTACTTCTTCTGCAGTGTTACACCCGAGAGATTTTAACTTAATTTATTCTTTTATGACATGCTTTTGAGGCCTGGAAAAAACATGCCCTTAACAAGACCCTAAGGTTTTTATTTTTCTACAGGCTTGTTCTTGTTTTTTTTTTCTCCCTTCAGAGTTTAACATATATTTTTGGATGCTTTAATGGTAATTTTGCACATATGTCACATAGAGAGATGGATAGATACTATATACACATAATAAACACAAGTCCCTCTCTCCCTCTCCCCCTCTCCCTCTCCACACAAACTGGTATGTACATAAACTGTTTCCTTGTCTATGTGGAGTTTTTCACTAATCATCTTTTCTATTTCAATTTAAAAATAGAAATTTTAAATACTATTCCTTTGGAATATAGTGTGTTTTCCCTGTCTGAGAATGGTCTAATCGGCACCTACATGTGGGAACCCTTTTCAGGCGCCATGGTCAATGTTGACCATGGCACCTAGGAGGTTAAGTGGCTCAGTCTGAAGTTATCAATCGAAGCTGTCCTCACACACAGTGCAATAAAACACATCTGTATACATAGGACATATCTGGAGCTATGTCCCAAACCTAAAGGGTTAAAGATAGTAGGTTTCCTAAAACTGGTGTTCAGTTTTCCAGTTGTGCCATCAGTGGGAAACTTCAAGGCATTGTCCAGCCACATAAAAGTAGTTTTAATGCATCTGAAGTTCTAAGTGATGATACTGACAAGCTTTCACAACCTGTAATAGAGAAGGGATGACTTCGCTATTATATGAGACGTAAAACGAGCCCTCCTCATACATGTCGCAGAGTGACGGGGGACACTGCATTTCTGTGGACAGCAGGTAACAAGCATTTTTTACCTACCAGAAACACGTGCTTATATCATTTTCTTTCTTCATGACAGAGTCTGTAAACCAGGAGAGAAGGCCCTTAAAACTTGCCTTTTCATCAAGGTGTGGAAGTGAGAAAAGCTTATCCAACCACAGCAAACCAAAGGTTACAGGTAACGTGTAATTGTGCTTTTGTGATGATTTCTATTCTTTGCATTATCAGGAACATTCCTAGAGTCTTCTTTTTTTAATAAGTCTACTTTGCACATTTAAAGGACTTTACTCACACTTCCTGGTCAGCCTGTGGGTGGTTCTTTAGCAGTGAGTCACATATTTAGCTCCTTTGTAACTAGATGAGCATTGCTAAAGAGTAAACAAAGCTACAGAGCTCCTATGAGTGAAACAAGTGCTTATCAAAGGCAGAGATAAAGACTTTGCTCTGTCTGACCATGGTGTCCTTGCTCTCTGTTTGTTCAGGAAGGGAGATATGGACTGTAACCTAGAGACACTACTATGCACTCTATTGATATTCCCCTTGGTCAGGAGATAAGAGAGATTTTATCTGCTCTTATCTCCTGACCAACGCAATATCCAAAGAGCACTGTGTTTCTTAAAAGCCTTCATATACTTTTCCCCACATGTTGAAAGGTAATCATTGTAGTGAGAAAACCCATTTAATTTGATCCCAATATATACAGTAATTATATCCAATTTAATATACACCAAAAATGTATGAGATATTAGCACTGTAAACACTAACTAGGATATCTAGCAGTATAACAAATATATATCTATCTAGATATAGCTAAAAAAAAATCCAGTTAAAATCCATCCACAATGATGGAAAATGTTTAGTAGATATTTGAAAATTCGCCCTCCATTAAACATGAAAAATGCGCCCAGAGCTAGACCACGCTACCATCCAAACGGAGCCTCCCAGCCTGCGGCATCTTGGCTGATGCGTGTCAATGCCATGAGTTCTTAGTGGCGTCACTAAAAAAACGACAGGAGTTGCATCTAGTTACCACCAGTGAGTGGTAAATATATCCATTGACCTCCATTACTTGATGGAGGTCAAAAGTGTGTTGTTTTGGGTTCAATCAGGGTTTGCTGGATGGAATAGGACAGAGAACTGTGTTATTCCATTGAGATGGTTGCAGTAAACAAAACATACATTGTGTGGTATATGTTTTTTTAACAGAAGGCCAGTGATTGTAACCCATCATACATTGGGGATATACGTCACAGACTACTCAGTCCTATAGCTCTGATGGACACTTCAAGATGCAGTGTGAAAACAGCCTAAGCTAAAGAAAGATTGTACAAGACTGATTTTACTTTGAAAAGGGAGCTCTGTCTGGTTGCTATGGGCAACAAAGAAAGTCTTATATCTAGACCGTTTTATACATGTGACCCTGAGTATCTGTAGGTGCTCAAAGTGTCTTACAGACTGTTCTCAGCATCTGTAGGACCATTCATCACAAAGTTCTAAATGTCTGCAAGGCACTTTGGACACCTATAGATGCTTAGAACTATTCATCACCACCTTGTAATTTCTGTAAGGAACAAAGTACCTGGAGCGGCTCATCACTTCTTACTGACTCCAAGATATCCATAGGTGCTCATAGGTCCCTACAGTCCTATAATGTTGTGTTAATGGTCTTAAGTATCTAAAGGTAGGTAAATAAGTATCTGTAGTTGCTCATATTTCCTTACAGACTCTTATAACAAGGTGGCAAAAGATCTAAAGTATCTGTAGGTGCTAATAGTTCCTTACAGACTCTTATAATGTGGTGACAAATTATTCCAAGTATCTATAGGCTCCCATAGTTCCTTATTGACTCTTATAATGTGATGACATATGGTTCCCTGTATCTCTAGCTTCTCATAGTTCCTTACTGATTTGTATAATGTGGCGACATATAGTCCCCAGTTTCTGTAGGTTCTCATAGCTCTTTACAAACTTGTTTAATGTGGTAACATATGGTCCTTAGTATCTGTAGGTTCTCATAGTTCCTTACAAACTTGTTTAATGTGGTGACAAATGATCCAAAATATCTGCAGGTTCTTATAGTTCCTTATAGACTCTTAGGCTATGTTCACATGGCTTAATTGCGGGACGTATTTCGCCCCGCAATTACGCCATGTGTACGGAGGCGGGGCAGGGGGCCGGCAGCTCGCCAGCCCCATAGACATTCATTATTCTCGACGTGTATACACCGTGAATTAGTAGCATGTCACTTATCTCCCCTCTCTTCGTATTGTACGAGCAGGGAGAGGAGACGTAATCCATAGTTCTCTATGAGAACTGTAGCTTACCGTAATGACTGGGACGTATTTCAGCCGTAATTCGCGCAGTACGGCGCGTAATTACGGGCTGAAATACGTCCCAGAACATGCCGTGTGAACATAGCTTTAGGGTCCGTCCACATGGCAAGGGTTTTCGGTCAGATTTTCAGATGGTTTTCGGATTTGAAACCCGTCTGAAAACCTATTGTCAACCATCTGCATAGACTTTAATAGAAAATCCGTTCAGTAGTCCACACTGAACAGATTTTCTGCCAGATGGTTTTTTACAGCATCAGCATTTCTAAAAACTTAGAACATGTTCATTCTTCTGCTCAGTTTTTGTGTCGGAAGATGTGCATGTCAGCTGTTAAGGAGGACGGGCGAATCTGCAAACCGCAGGCAGGACTTCCCTCCTCAACCATGTAAAAGACGACAAAATACCGGCCGGATTCTTTAATCAGAATCCGGGCGGTATTTTCATACTGTCATGTGGACGCAGCCTTATAAGGTGATGACATATTGTCCCTAGTATCTGTAGGTGCTCATAGTTTCTTACAAACTCTAAGGGTATGTTCACACTGCTGATTTTGACGCTGTTTTCGAAGCGGTTTTCTGAATGTTTCCGCACCCAAAACAGCATCAAAACTTCACCTGAAATACGCTTCTTCAGAAGAGGTTTTGGACAAGGTTTTCCACACTGTTTTCACCCATACAAATTAATAGCCAGGTCAAAAAACACGCCGAAAAATGCGTCAAAAACCGCGCCGAGAAAAGTGCCTAAATACACGTCAAGAATTGACATGACACTTCTTTTTCAGCGCCAAAAACTGCTTCCAAAGAAGCGCATAGAAACCTCGTTGTGTGTGAATTACAATGCTGTTTTACATAGGAATCAATGCAGATGAACTGGGGGCATTTTGGAGGTGTTTTGTGAGCGGAAACATTCAGAAAACTGATTCGAAAACAGCGTCAAAATCAGCGGTGTGAACATACCCTTAGGCCGTGTTCACACGGCTTATTTCGCCGCGGATTGGCGCCGTACTCCGCGCCGGATTTGCGCTTCAGTACGGCTCCAATACATCGGAGTAATTACGGTAATCCAAGTTTCTCATAGAGAACAGTGGATTCCGTCGCTCCTTCCCGCTCTGCGAATCCGCCGGGCGGGGAGAAAGGGACATGCACATTATCCAGGGCGCAATACGTGCCGTGGATAATGGAAGTCTATGGGGCCGGCGGGCCGCGCCCCCGCCCCTTATTCAGGCCGGAATTGCGAGCGCAATCCGGCTCGCAAATCCGGCGTGAATAAGCCGTGTGAACGGGTCCTTAGAGTCTAGAAGAAACTATGAGAACCTACAGAAACTGGGGACTATATGTCATCACATTATACGAGTCTGTGAGGAACTATGAGAACATAATCTTATAACGTGGTGACATATAATCCCAAGTATCTGTAGGTTCTCATAGTTCCTTACAGACTCTTATATTGTAATGACATATGGCCCCAAGTATCTAAAGGTGCTCATAGTTACTTTAAGACTCTTATATTGTAATGACATATGGTCCCAAGTGTCTATGGTGCTCACAGGTCCTTACAGACTCTTATATTGTGATGAAATATGGTCCCAATTATCTAAAGGTGCTCATAGTTACTTTAAGACTCTTATATTGTAATGACATATGGTCCCAAGTATCTAAAGGTGCTCATAGTTACTTTAAGACTCTTATATTGTGATGACATATGGTCCCAAGTATCTAAAGGTGCTCATAGTTACTTTAAGACTCTTATATTGTAATGACATATGGTCCCAAGTGTCTATGGTGCTCACAGTTCCTTATAGACTCTTATAACGTGGTGACATATGGTCCCAAGTATCTAAAGGTGCTCATAGTTACTTTAAGACTCTTATATTGTGATGACATATGGTCCCAAGTATCTAAAGGTGCTCATAGTTACTTTAAGACTCTTATATTGTAATGACATATGGTCCCAAGTATCTATAGGTGCTCATAGTTACTTTAAGACTCTTATATTGTAATGACATATGGTCCCAAGTGTCTATGGTGCTCACAGTTCCTTATAGACTCTTATAACAAGGTGACATATGGTCCCAAGTATCTAAGGGTGCTCATAGTTACTTTAAGACTCTTATATTGTGATGACATATGGTCCCAAGTATCTAAAGGTGCTCATAGTTACTTTAAGAGTCTTAAATTGTAATGACATATGGTCCCAAGTGTCTGTATGTTCTCATAGTTCCTTACAGACTTGTATAATGTGGTGACATATGGACCCAAGTATCTAAAGGTGCTCAGTTACTTTAAGACTCTTATATTGTAATGACATATGGTCCCAAGTATCTAAAGGTGCTCATAGTTACTTTAAGACTCTTATATTGTAATGACATATGGTCCCAAGTGTCTGTATGTTCTCATAGTTCCTTACAGACTTGTATAATGTGGTGACATATGGACCCAAGTATCTAAAGGTGCTCAGTTACTTTAAGACTCTTATATTGTGATGACACACGGACCCAAGTGTCTATGGTGCTCACAGTTCCTTATAGACTCTTATAACGTGGTGACATATGGTCCCAAGTATCTAAGGGTGCTCATAGTTACTTCAAGGCTCTTATATTGTAAATGACATATGGTCCAAGTGTCTGTATGTTCTCATAGTTCCTTACAGACTTGTATAATGTGGTGACATATGGACCCAAAAGTACTAAAGGTGCTCAGTTACTTTAAGACTCTTATATTGTAATGACATATGGGTCCCAAGTGTCTATGGTGCTCACAGTTCCTTAAAAGACTCATAAACAAGGTGACATATGGTCCCAAGTATCTAAGGGTGCTCATAGTTACTTTAAGACTCTTATATTGTAATGACATATGGTCCCAAGTGTCTGTATGTTCTCTTTGTTCCTTACAGATTGTATAATGTGGTGACATATGGACCCAAGTATTAAAGGGGGCTCAGTTACTTTAAGACCTTATATTGTGATTACACACGGACCCAAGTGTCAAATGGTGCTCACATTTCCCTTTATAGACTCTTATAACGTGGTGACATATGGTCCCAAGTATCTAAGGGTGCTCATAGTTACTTTAAGGCTCTTATATTGTGATGACACACGGACCCAAGTGTCTGTATGTTCTCATAGTTCCTTACAGACTCTTAGAATGTGGTGACATATGGTCCAAAGTATCTGTAGGAGCTCATAGTTACTTAGACTGGATGGGTAGGTGATAAGAATGATTTCTGCTGTTATAACCAGGACGTGACAAGGTTTTATACATTCCAAATGACTCTTCTCCAGTAGCACTTGTTATATATCCCTAGTGTTAGATTATACACAAGTGATTCAATCATACTTTGATGCTGTTAAACACAAGCAGATATTTGTTAGCACTTTTTGATGTCAGACTTATTGGAAGGCAATAGCTCATCCTCTTTATGGTTAATCCCAGTGCAGTTCAGCATCTGGTTGGTTATATTTGGATTAGTAATCATTCAGTTCTTATACAAGGCATTCCATATTTTACAAACCATGAAACCAATTGATGAACTAAAATGAAAACTGGTTCATGCTTATTTCGTATGTACCCTGCATAGAGGTACATCATATCTCATACATCATATCAGCCTATCTATCCTATAGCAAACATTGTTGTCGCTATTTGTATTCTTCTGTGTGTATATAGATAGATAAACTGAACTGATGAACCTTCACTGACACATCAGAGTACTGAAGAAACTGGTCCTATTCTTGTGTGGCTTGAATCTTCTAAAATTTGCTGTAAATGGAGTAATTCACATAATAGTATGCCTTAGAAAATTTTCTTTTTCCAGATGATTATTAATTTACCTTACTTTCATTTCACAATGATTTTAGAGAACAGTGGAATATATTACATTCTAAAATAAATAATTTGCAAAAAAAAATCCCTAAAGCATTGAAATGTTAAGTTTGGTGGAAATCTCAGTTGTGAATCCTCTGATATCCATATAGCCTGTGGGCAGAACCTTTGTACATATTAACCTTCGGCTGCTCTTGACAATTTTCCTTTCTTGCAGCAGGATCTACCTCTGAATCAGGAAGCAGGAATCGTTCAGAATTTTTTTACACATTAAATGGCAGCTCTGTTGATTCCCAACACCAGTCGAAAAGTAAGAATAGTTGGTACATGGATGAAGGTACATTTCCCTTCTGCATTTATTAGAGCATGCCCATAGTAGAAGTGTTGTGTATATTCCGTACAGCTTGAGCAACGTGGGATGGAGTTAATAAATTGTATTTCTTGTTGGACGTCGTAATAAAGTGAACAGTAGAACAGGTAAATAAATTCCAGTAAGATTTGCAGGCACCTTCACCAGGCACATCCTGATGAAAAGATCTGTGACCAGGCCAGAGAGAGACCAGTGTGGCAGTGCTGTCACATTGCCTCCTTGTAGCCAGAGATACATGTATGGCGTGGCTGATTTGGACAGTGATTCTGATGCATAGTCAGCACTGAGTCCGCCTCAGAACCCAAATCTGACTCAATCCACCTCACATTGTTTTTAATGGAAAATCCGAGTTGCGGTGCATTTGCCCCAAGATCCCTTAAGAAGCCATTGTAACATCGAAACATGTCAAGGGGTGAAGTTGCATTATCTTACTAGCGATCCTTGTGCTCTGTAATACATATGTGTAGTCTGCAGCTACACTATTGTGAAACATTGACCATATAAAACTATAGTGGCTTTGTAGAGAGGTAGAAGCCACTGCTGAGTACATACACTGATTGTCTAAGGGCATGTCCCCACGGCACGGGTTTGCGCACGGTCTTTCAGACGGTTTGCGGTTTTGCAGACCGTCTGAAAAATCAGCCGCAAACGAGCACAACGGGCTTCTATGGAAAACCCGTGCAGTAGTCCCCACTGCACGGGGTTTCCGCCCGAAAAACATTGTGCTAGCACATTCTTCCATCCGGTTTTTGGACGGAATATGTACATGTGAATGTGAAGGGGGAGGGCTTTTCTCCGCTCATCGCGGTATTTGTCCATTGCCGTGTAAATGGGCCCTAATAGGAACATTTGGGATCATGATTTCACATCTAGATTCATTTTTATTTTGAATATTATTAAAAGTTATGTATTTTCTGGAAAACTATACTACAGGGAATTGGTCTTTTTTGTTTTGCCTATAGGCAAAAATAGGAAATAATAAATAGTATATTGCCCTGCCTGTATATAGCGGTCTCTTATATTGAGATAGCGGTGCACACAACAATCATTTTCCTTAATGAGAATTTCTTTTCAGTGCTGCAAACATTCAGCAATGAAAAAGAACTGACCTGACGTAGATTCAGCGCTGAATCCTCACATAATATAATAGAGGCTGAAAATCTGACTCTGAAAAAAGCGACAAATCCACATCCAAAATCCACGCTTACTAGCACGGATTTTAGGCGTTGATTCTGCTGAAAATCGACCGTGTGACTCTATCCCCATGCTGAATTGGTGAGGAATCCACAACTAAAATCTGCAACAGTAAACAGGGATTTTGGACGTGGACTTGACGCTGATTTTCACAGGCAGAATTTCAGCATATACTATAATGCGAGGTAAGGATTCAGCGCAGAATCCAGCTTATGAATTGACATGCTGAGGAAAATTAGTGTCATGTTCACAGTGTCTTGGATTTTCCATTGGAAACAATCTAAGGTGGATTGCAGTCAGATGTGGATGCTAATTGTAAGGCGTATTCAGTGGTGAATTCTCACCAGAATCAGCCTCCAAAATCAGCCATATGAACATACCCTTAGGGCGACATGTATGAACGTTGGCGCTGACAGACCAGTTCTAAATCGCTTTAAGGTAGTACAGAAAGTATGCACCTGTTCTTCTGCAGTTCATACATACAGGCGCATTGTAGGGCCAATACGACAAGTCTGGCTCAGGCACCACCTTTAACCTGGTCTGGCTGTTCTATCTGTTATGCATCAAAGCTCAAAGAATCATGAATGTGTCTAATTCTATAAATGTGGTGCGACACTCCCAGAACGCCCCAAATCTTTGGCACATGAAAAAGTGTTGTGCAGGATCCTATTGCGCCAAAGTTTGGAATGCGAATGTTCATACATCTGTAGAACAAGTCTACTAAAGATTTTTGATGCCATATAACTGGCACAGCCCCGTTCCTACATGTCGCCCTTAGTGTTGGCAGAGTCTTTATCGTACAGCCAATGGGTAGCACTGATGACTTTATAATCCCTTAGCACACGAAGATATACTAATATGTTCTGGCAGCAGTGAGGAAATATGGAGCAGGCTCATTCGCGTAGTTCGCTCCATATGTAGCGGGTGCTTCGATTCCAACCATTTAGACACTGCAGTCTGCTGTGTCTACATAATTATAATACAGGGCAGTGGTCAGTTGTGGCCCCCAGATAGCACCCCGGTGACACAATCCAGTCCAGTGGTCATGGCAACCAAAAACCTATTGAAGCCCTCTATGCTGCCATGTTTGTACTCCGATTACACCCTGCTGTTTGCAGGGTGTACCAGATCATCAATGTAATCACTATATACTCTAGTACATCAGTATTGTGTATGTAGTACAAACGTTCACATGTTAAAGTTCATTAGGGGAACTAAAAATTATAGGAAAAATAAATTATTTTTTTTTTTAAATATATAAAAAGAAAATACTAAAAATTAAAAAAAAACTTTTCAAATTTTTCCCATTGCATATAAAAAACAATGATTAAATGAACATTAAGTGGTATCACTGCAACCGTAAAAGTCTGTTTTAATTTAATATTGCTATTATGCACAGTGAACTCTGCATAAAAAAAATAAAAATCCAATGACAGAATTGTGATTTTTTTTTCTTTTGTTCATCTCACCACCCAAAAAAAGGAAATAAAAAGTGCCAATAAAATGGGAATGTCACCCCGCAGACAATGAGCCATCACACTCTACACATTTTGTTTTTTTTACGTTTTTTAATTTTTACAAGTTTGCAAACTAACAAAAAACTATTATAAACCCTATATACTCGAGAATAAGCGACCCGGTAAGCCGGGGGGCACCTACTTTTGCCACAAAAACGGGGAAAGCTTATTGACCGAGTTAAGCCTAGGGGTGAAAAAACAGCACTATGGTAAATTTTAAAATAAAAATAGATCCATAAAATTTTAAAAGGGGTTTAAAGTCTTTTTTAGGGGGTTATAATAAAATAATAAAA
>JAODAL010029942.1:0-50796 GCA_025379985.1 Phyllomedusa bahiana | reverse complement strand
CAACCCCCAAAGCCCAAAATAGTAATAGTGCCCTCTTTGGTGTCCCACACAGTAATTGTACACCAAATAGTGAAAGTGCCCCTAGACAATTATAGGGCACCCATTTTGGCCACCAGTAGGTAGGTCTACACTCCATATAGTAGACAGGCACTTAGGTAGACGCTCTTTTCAGGTATGTTAGACCCTAAACATTAGAAATAAAAAAAGTTAGATAAGTGGCATGGAAATATATAGGCACCCCTTAGGTAGCTATACAAGCCCTCCAGTAAGCAGGTAAGTCTATAAATCTCTCTAATAGATAGGTACCCTCCGAATGCAGGTAAACAGGCCCCCTCAGTAAGTTTACATATTCATTCACTGGGTAAAGATGTATATAATCCCCAATTAGGTAGCCCTTCAGTGGGTATATAAGCCCCCTCAGTTGTTAGCTAAGGATAAAGGTCCCCAGAGTAGATAGGGAAGTATATAGTTCCCCATTAGGTACGTATAAAGGGTCCCCTCCGCAGGTAGGTATATATTTGGCCCCCATTAGGAACGTAATTACATGGGCACCCCAGTAGTTAGGTAGGTAGACAGGGCCTACCCCCAGTAATTAGACAGGTAGACAATGCCGTGTCATATATAGGTAGCCAGGGGACATATGTAGGTAGCCAGGGAGCATATATAGGAAGTCAGGGAGCATATATAGGTAGTCAGGGAGCATGCATATGTAGCCAGGGAGCATATATAGGTAGTCAGGGAGGATATGTAAGTAGTCAGGGAGCATATATAGGTCGCCAGGGAGGATATATATTTAGCCAGGGCGCATATATAGGTAGTCAGGGAGCATATATAGGTAGTCAGGGGGCATAAATACTTAGCCAGGGAGCATATGTAGGTAGTCAGGGAGCATATATACTTAGCCAGGGAGCATATGTAGGTAGCCAGGGAGGATATGTAAGTAGTCAGGGAGCATATATAGGTAGCCAGGAGGATATTAAAATTAGCCCACGAGCATAGTGGGTAGTCAGGGAGCACACATTAAATAAGATTAAAAATGTACTCACCAGTCACCTTTCCTTCCTCTTCTTAGCTCTTCCTCCAGGTTGATATCTTCCCACCCGGACACAAGCTGACATCATCACATCGTGCCGCCTGCGCTGCGGCCTCCAGGGGGCTGAACGCCAGGATCAGAAGATCCTGGTTGTTCTGCCAGAGCCACCACCTGCACCGCGCAGGCGGCACCACCATCTCTGCATCGCCGTGTCTATGTGACACAGCCATGTGGCTGGCTCAGGGTTCCAGCCCTTGCAGCCCCTGTAGCTGAGCTACAGACCCACGCCAGTACTCGGGGCCCACCGGGGGGGAATCGACAGCCCCTGGGTGGGCACTCCGAGTCGGCGGTGCGGCTCGGACCCAGATGGCCCGCTGGGCAGACGCCCGGTTGAGTGTATAGGCAGTCCGGGCCTGCTCAGCAATAATATGGGCAGGGTCCAACAGAAACTAGATAAACACCAAATTTATATTTCTCAAAGGCTACAAAAACTAGACCAATAGGGCTGCGACAAGAAACAGGATGCTTCAGTCTAAGGGCTCCTCCACACGACAAGCATTTCCCATTGGATTTTCATGCGGATTCATAAAAAAAACGGCTGTAAACCATCCCCATAGATCTCAATTGAAAATCCGAGTAGTAGTCGAAACAACTCAGATTTTCTTGAGGTCAGATTTCCAAAACTCCAGATCAAAAAAATGCTTCCAAAACATTTTTATGTCGGATCGGCGCCCAAAGCCCCACCAAGATGAATGGGACTAATCTTCTGTCATTTGTTGTGTGGACCTTCCCTAGGGGTCTGTTTACACGGCTGAATTGAACACTTAAACTCAGCGCCAAAATCAGCATCTTGTGCTCATCTAAAAGCTGCCTCATACTTTGCATTTAACAGAAGAGTTTTTGAAGAGGCTTTTGAGACACGCGTTTCAGGAATGTTTTTCGCCGTGCTTTTTATGTAGTTTTCCTTGTGTTTTTCCTGCATGTTTTTTTTCCTGATTTTCAAATTTTGTGCAAGGGCAGTTTTTGAGTGAGGACACTTTGTTGTTTTGGACACTGTCGTGAAGCTCTCCATTGTTTTCTGTGGGCATTTTACTCGTCAAAAACACTTAAAAGTTTACTTTTTCATCCCCCCTCTTTAGGTGGTTTACTCTCTTGTGCCGAGCTGCTGTGCCCCCAGGGTCCCATGGACCGGAGAGGTGGCCCCCTCCTCACCCCCCCCCTGTTTTTTTTCTTTTTTCCTTCTCTCTCTCGTTTTTTTCTTAAAGCAGTCCAAGGTTACTCTCACATTTCCATGTACTCCTTGCATACATACGCTTATATTTGCACTTACTCCTTACTACAGGATATGCCTTGTGGACTAGATCTCTACCAATGTGCCTCAATTTGGATCTCAAAGTTCCACATGTTCCCTGCCTATGTATGCATATTACTGTTTCTCTGTCTCTTCACTTTAGGACACGCTGTGTTGACCGTGTCTTAAATACTGTGTTTCATTATGCGATGTGACTGCGACTCTTTGTTCTACTCGTATCTTTGTTATAAGAAAATGTTTAATAAAAATGTAATAAAAAAAATAAATAAATTTACATGTTACTTACTTTCAGCAGCCAAAATCAGTGAGTAAAAACTTCATTGTGTGAACAACCAAAAGGTGTTTTCAAAGGAATCAATGGGAATGAACTGGAGGCATTTTACAGTCTTTTTTGACATTGTTTAGGTGGTAGAATCTGCTATGAATCCACCATGAAAATAACATTGTGTGAACATATCCTTTAACACAACTGACTGACACAAGACGGAACAATCTACTACAGTAGAAGTAGACAGGATCCAAACCTATACTCTGCACAGAGTACCCTATTCAGCTGAACTTTATAGAATCCTAACAAGCTCAGGTGTGCAGTCAGGTCAGCTGGCAAATAAGGAACATGAACACTTGCCATACAACCATGCCAAGAAAACTCAGACAACCAGACAGACAAAACACAGACTTCTGCTGACCAAATAAGTAGGAGAGGACAAAAAGTGACAATAGAATTTGTGCCATTCATAACAACCAAATGTTATGTTACACTATGTTAAGGAGGACCGGAAGTGATACTGGATATAATGTCAGACATTGTAGCTTAAGTGACACCTGTCAGGGATGGTAAGGGCACACACAGAGACACAGACGAGTGAGGTCCTAACACTGGTTCCAACCTTTGTCCCTGCCTTTTGGGGAACCCGACTCCCAGTTTGGCCCCAACCAGAAGACTGATGACTGCTCTGAGTAAGTGAAACACAGTTGAATTCAATCAAACACGGAACAAACAAGAGAAGTCGTGCAGGCCAAGTCAGTAACAGACGGGCAGCGCAGTACAAAAACGTGAGACAAAAGAATTACCAGGAACCAAGCAAGAGTCAGAGAGCACAGAAAGTCAAATGAGAATACAGGCGAACTATAGGGAAAGGAAACCATATAGCAGGCAAAGAAGACAGGAAGCAGAGACTATAAATAGGGAAGGGGAGGAAGAAGAGCAGAAGTGACAGAAGGAAGGAGCTGTCAATCACCAAGAGAACCAGTTAACCCCAAAAGTGCTGGAAGGTTTCTAGCCACGGGCATTGGCCAGAAATCAATTAGACATGCAAAGTTTGCAACTAGAGTTCACACTAGGAGAAAATGTAATGGCCGAAGCCGCAGTTATGGTCGTAGCAGCCATAGCCGGCGACCAGAACCCGATGCAGAGGGTCTGCCTGGCGCGAACGTGACAACACCGGATCAGGACTGTTGACAAACAGTAAAATTAACCTGTAGAACCTAAAAGAATCCTAACTCCAAGCTAGAATAAGGGGCAATATTTTTGTGATTTTTGCCAAGCAATTGAACTGGTTACATTAGGTTCAAACTTGATTTTGACCCAAATCCGAAGCACTATATTACTCAGTAGAGGCTGATTAACGTGCAGTATAATCAGTAGATTAATAGTGAGTTAATGCAAGAAATATTTCATAAACAAGAGTAGGCATGAAACGTGCTTTAATCTTTCGCTTCTGTTACACGTAGTTGTACTATTAGTTTTGGTTCAGTAGTTTCATCATTTCCTTTATTATGCATTGGGAAATGCATGCACAGAGCTTGTGGTAGAGCCGCCTGAGATCATTAGGAGTGGAGGTTTTTAATAACTTGGGGCCTATATGTTTGTTATACCTCCAGTCCCTACTGGTTCCACAAATATGGGAGGGGGTGTTCAAACATTACAACTAAAGAGGACATTGGGCTATAGATTAGACTTCCTCTCGTTTTACGGGTTTCCCAGGCGTTCTCCTCAACCTTAAACACATCATTATGGAGAAAGGGATGTGGACAAGGGAAAGGATCTAAGGGGTCTCCTGCTTGGACCTCACATTTATTATTTACTGCAAACACTTGTGATATTCCTTTGGAGCTTCTGTTGAGTCGGGCAGTAGCTAAAAAGCACCCATTACGCAGATGTGTCATGGCAGGGCAGCAGTCTGGGGCGGTAGTTGGTAGAATATGCGTGGAGACACAAAGTATTACAGCAGCGATTTTTTTTTCATAAACCAACTTTTTAATGGCACCAAAACTATCAAACACATCCTCTGACCCCTGCATATGAGATGTGGTACTACACCGAGTACTTTATGTTTCTACATAACCAAAGAGGGGACTCTTTGCTCACATGATAATTAACTGTGTAGAAATCTATGATTATTTTGTGAGAAGTATTGGACATAAAAACATAGTCTAAAAGTGATGGTCACATCATAATCTGTCCCAAAAGCTTCCCTCCAGTGCCATGGTATGATTCTAATGATTTGTATGCAGAGAAAGATTGGCACTAAGGAGTCACGCAAGAAGCACGAGTCTAAAGTGTTGCTAGAGATGTTTATCCAAGGAAGGTAAATAAACGCCACATAGGTTTTTGCGTTGTCCTCATTTTATGAGGAAAAAATTCGTCTTCCGACTCATCTGGTGATAAGATCTTACACTTGTCTCCAAGCGCGCCCAATCTTCTGGACAGTCTAGGGGTACTTTACATCTGACCGCCGCTTCGGGGGCGTGGTCGACATTAAAAAAAAGTCAGAAAAAAAACCCGCAACCTTGGAGTAAATGGAATGGCCCTCCGACACGGGCTTCAAGTATAAAACTGGCCTCAACCAGCTTTAATAAGCAGGCACAGAATTACAGATCTGAAAAGCTGAGCATGCATTAAAATAAATGCATCAGCGTCAGGCCTACATAACTAAACATAATACAAGTTCTTATGCCGAGCCCCGACTCTCACAACAGTGGTTCTGTGTCCTACTGCACACCCATCCAAAGAATCCCGAGTCCTCAGCGGCAGACTCCTCTAGTTGCAATGCCGTCTCTCAAGCCTCTGGGCAGAGAGTCCCTTCTCCTTGGCTCCTCTCCAAACTCGTCCCAGTCACTGCCTAGAAAGCGAACTATTGTCCGTTCATAACACACTAAGCAGGCCAGTCAGGCTGCCTTTTATAGGCCATTTTTCCAGGGACCTGACCTCCAAAACTTGTGTGCTGAAAGCGTGGGGACGGCTCCCACCTCAATGATTAAGACCGTAGCCCTGGGATATAGGTAACCCCATCACTAGCTGGCATTAGGCAGCCATTAACATAAGTCTTACAAAATGTCATTAGACCTATGGTTACTGACAGAGTAATGGTTGCCTTCCCTGCCCCCCGACACCGAAACTCAGAGGCTTTCTGGCGGTAAAGTGGCACGTCGCAGCAGATCATCCTGCTAGGTGGCTCACACCATTAGAGTGGCAGAACTTCGCGACCACTCTAGGTCTGCAAAGACATCTGGCCACTATTGGCATCAGAATAAATCCCTGGTCCTAACCAACCCACGCCTTCTCAAGACTCCTGTCACTATAGAAACTTGTTGTATTTAGCATTCTAAAAAATAGAAAAGAAAAGAAAAAAAAAAAACTAACTGTCTCTCAAACCCTCCTGTCTCACCAGGGAATTCCTTGGTCACATATAACTCTGATTTACTATTTTATTTACATCTAGAAATGTCTTAAAACCCTTCTCCAGAATCCTGGTGCACCTACATAAACTTGTTATATAGTTACATACTAGAAATGTCTCGCAGACCCTCTACCAAATCCTGGGTCACTTATACTACTTAGTGCTAATATATTAGTTACATCTAACGATATTGTCTCTCTCCAGAAAGACCCCTTCTCCAGTAATCCCAGACACTATAACTTGATTATATATATACCTTCTAAAATGTATGCCGACCCTTCTGCCAAGTAAAATCCCGGTCACTCTATAACTTGTTCTATTATTACATCTAGAAATAGTATCCAGACACTCTCTCTCCAGAATCCGCAGTCACTCTATAACGTTGTGTATAATGTTATTTACATCTAAAATGTATTCCAGACGCCTTCTCAGAATCCCCGAGTCACTATAACACTTTTATACTATTAGCACATCTAGAAATGTATCCAGACCCTTCTCCAGAATCCTTCCTCGGTAAGTGTGCCCACTGCAATTAAAGGGACAGTATCCCAATTTCTTGCCTCTTGACCTGTGACCTCTGTGCATATAAGGAGCTTCCTTCTCTTACTCCAGTCAGTTTGTTGGTGTTTTTCCTTGAAGCTTGACCCCTGTTTCCAAGCTCTTGTTGCATTAACCCTTGAGTTAGCTGTGAGCCTGTGTATACCTCTGCAGCATCTGCTCTGCTACGTTCCTGTCAAGGCGATTTTACGGTGGGCCGATCTACTATGCATAATCCAGCATTCTGCACATTGGCATATACTGAAACTTGCTTTGATAGCAATGAATGCGCTTCTTTGCAGCCTTCAGGGGGAACCATCACTGGAGGGTGTATTTAAGATATTTAACGGGGGCGGCTTCGGTTGGTTGTGAGATCTGAGCCAATGTAACGACTTGGATCAATTTCTCATCTGGCTCTACTGACTACCCTACCATCGACATACATTTTGCTGAAAAATAGAGATAGAAGCTTCAGACAGCAACCAACGGCCCTTCGCGTCCTCACAAGCCTTCGGCCTCGTCGTTTAGTACCGGCACCTAGCAAGTCTTACCTCACCAGGCTACCTGCATTTCCGCTCGAAGCGAACCCAATGAAGGTTCAGTCTGAACCTGTATCTATACTGTGGAAGTGCCAAGCAGTATCTGAAAAACTGCCCAGCTGTGCCCCAGAAACCCCAGTGCCGTGTGCTGTTGGCGCGTGAGTTGACCGTCTGAAATAAAAGAGATGGCTCCTCATCTGACCACTCAGCGGTCACATCTCTATGAAATGCTTCATTCTAATTAGGCGAAGTCCGCTGGCACCTGCTGGACACTGGTTCAACTGAAAAAAAAAAACCTTACCCACGCCATCTCTGCCTGTCTCCCTCCGGATAAACCAATGTTTTTCTCGCTCCGCAAAAATGTGGGAGATATACTGAGAGAACCGATTCACATCTACCATACCACAGCCTCATTCTCTACAAAGTGTAGTTCCACCACAGAGAAAATCTTGTCTAAAGGCGTCCTGCCCTTAGATCCTCTGAGCTTCTCAGTCCTGATAGTTTTAATTGATTTGTCCTACTGGGGCGATCCCACACATCACATGCCCGGTGGCTAAAGATGATGAAGATGATTCAGTGGCGCGAGCGGCGATGCCACTCACTGCTCCCTCAAGTCTGGGCCGCATCCAGTGCAATACCCACACCCAATTTATATGCGTTGGAGGTGAGCTGCTGTTATCTTCATGTTTTGGGCAGTTGAGGAAGCTCTGCGAAGTGGCATGAAGTGCCCCTGGACTATCAAGTAATCTCTGAATCTCGCTCACCTTTTTCCCTGCCTACCATTTCTGCTGTTTTACTGCTAAGAGATCCAAGAGAAGCTCCATCTCTAGTGCACTTTTCAGTACGACCTACACTGAAGACAGCTCCTGGATAACGAGAATGAGTGTGGTTACCTCTGGTTGTTTTTGGGGTACCCAGTTAGCCCGGAGAGGAGGGCTATAAGTGGGGATACTGTCACGGATCACACCGTGACTGTGCGGGTGTTGCAGCAGCTATTTCACTTGCTCCAGTACCTTTGTGTCCGTCACAGCAGCAATTATGATAACCGGGGGGGGGGGGGGGATTCCCGGCATGCGCTCTCTGTATTACTCACGGCTGCTCGCGATCCTCGCATAGTGCTGTCTTCCCATGTATCACTTTCATTACCCCCATCGTTTTATAGCTTTTTCCCTTTGGCTCCCTCGCAATGAGCATATCCACTCGCTAGGGAGTGCGTGCATGGTAGAGGCCTATGCGAATTTAAAAGGGACACTGTCCCAATTTCCTTCCTCTTAACCTGTGACCTCTATGCATATAAGGAACTTCCTTCTCTTTCGCATCCAGAGTGACCAGTTCTATTGCGTGTTCTTCCATTGACAGGCTTGAACCCCAGTTTGTTGAGGGCTCTAGCTGAGTTAACCTTTGACCATATATCATGCCTAACTACTCCGTTTGTTCATGCGGGGGGTTCTCTGCATTTGGGGTCCCTCCCCCCTCCCTCGGGGGAGTTTGTCATATCCTTTACGCGCCGCCATGCATGCGGCGGGTGTCGCATTAAATACCCTGCCTGGGTCAAAGTATCGCCGGCTGGTGCTGCTAATCTTAGCGCCGCCGGACCGGCTGCCTACAGGCGGGATAGCGACAGCGGGCCCGCAGGCGGCCCTGCCTGACCGACGCCGCGCACTCAACCCCCCCCTACCCCCACCCTGCCACCGCCAGACCCTCGACCAAGGACCCTCTCTCCCCCAGGTCCTCAACTGTGCTGGTTGGGGGGGGGGGGGGTCTGAGTTAGAGGGAGGAGGATCGCTCCCATTCCTCCCTCCTCTCCTCATTTATTGTCTCGCGCCGGTGTGTGCGCCAGACACATACAGTCAGGGCGGCGCAGAGGGAAGTGACTGCGGCGGCTAGATCTGTCAGGGGAGTAGATCCGCGCGGCTGCTCTCACTTCCGCTTCGTCGCTGAAGAGATCAGTCCGGTGAGCGGGCCTCAGCTGCTGCATATGGGAGCCTTGCTAAGGTACAGTTGGATTTATATTATTTTATTTTATTAGCTTTAGGGGCTCTACCGTGGCTACAAGAGAGCAAATAACCTTGCAACAAAGGGGGCACTACACTGGCAACATGAAGGGGTGCACTACCTGAGCAACATAGGGGGCACTACCTGGGCAAGCGAATTGTGAGGCTACTACCTGGCTAACAATGAGGGCACTACCCTTGGCTAACAGATGGGTGCACTCCCTGGAGCAAACACGAGGGGGCACTACCTGGCAACAGAAGGGCACATACCTGGCAACAGTAGGGGGCACTACTGGCCCACAAAGAGGGGCACTAACCGGCAAACAAAGGGTGCACTACTGAGCTAAACAGATGGGGGGCACTACCGGGCAAGTCAGAGGGGATCTATCTATGCTGGGGGGGGTATTGCGGGGGGGGGGGGAGAGGCTGAACAGATGAGGGACTAACCTTGCTAACAGATGAGGGGCACTACCTGGCTAACAGATGGGAGGCACTACATCTGGCAACAGAGGGACATTCCTACCTGGCAACTCATGGGACATAGTAAGCGCCAAAAAACAATGGGGATGCACTGACCTGGCAACCAATGGGGCACTACTGGCAAACATGCGGGCACTACTGGCAAGACAATGGGGGAGCCACCTACTGGGAGGGCTAACATGTATGAGGCACATACCTGGGCTAAGGCAATGGGGCACTACCTGGCTAACAATGTGGGGCAGCTTAGCCTGGCAACATGGAGGGCACCTACCGGTGCTAACAATGGAGGGCACCTACCTGGCTAACAAAGGGGGGCACACTACCATGGACTAGACAAAGGGGGATGCATCATACCTGGCTACAAGTATTTTTTATCTCTGCTCTACCTGGCTAGCAAGAGGGGGGCATCTACGTTGAGTTGAGGGATTTCATGGGGGGGGGGGGGGGGGGGGGGTTTGGAGTATTTGGTTATTATTTTTTTTTTATTGACTGGTCTTTTTGGGAGGGGGGGTGGACTACATATAAAATTTATGTAGTAGAGAAGGTTATAGTAAGTGTTGGGATTAGTAACTGCTATCAAGGCATCTACCTGCTTCATTATTATCCTTTATGATATTAGGAGGTGAGTTGGGTGTTGGTTTTTTGAAGCAGGCGTGGCATACCTGACAAGATGGGCGTGCCTTACTGAAGATCTCCCTTGACTTTTTTAGTTTCAGAAAGTTGGCAACTTGCTCTTTGAGACATCAAGCCTTTGTACGTTTTTGTACACAAGTGCTCAGTACTAATACATAAGATATCTATCGATGTTGGGCCCATCCCACTTAGTGGTCTACTGTTATAGAGTGATCAATGTCCTTCTTATACACAGGGCCAGTACTTGTAGGTCACAATATCTCCATGTGTGGCCTGCCACACTAGTGATCTGTATATGAGGAGACTATGTCCTTGATACACATGGCGGGGGTTGGGTGAGGAGGGGGGGAGGCGGGGGGGGGGGGTGAGGGGTGGTGGGGGGTGGGGGTGGGTAAGGGGGGGTGGGGGGCGGTGGGTTGGGGGGAGGGGGGGCGGGCGGGGGCGGGGCGGCCAGTACTGCGTATCGCACAATATCCTACCCCATGTAGATGGCCCCCCACTAGTGATTCTGTATGAGAGGTGACTTTGTCCTTATACCAGGACGCAGTATTCTCTGAACACAATATCCCATGAGTGTGGGCGGGCCTCTAGTGATCTGTATCAGAGGTGACATATTCCTTATACAGCAGGGGGCCAGTATCGTACACAATATCCCATGTGGGCCCCACTAGTGATCCTGGTAAGAGGAACTATGTCCTTACTAGAAACAGGGTCAGTACTGAACACAATATCCCATGTTGTGTCCGCCCCCTACTAGGTGATACTGATATAGAGGTGATTATGTCCCTTATAACACAGGGTACCTAAGAACTATAGCACAATAACCCATGTTTTGGCCCCCACTATGATCTGTATAGAGGTGACTGATTTCCCTTTATACACCAGGACGTATCAGTACGAGGTAGGCACATAACCCCATGTGTGGCCCCTCACTTAGTGATCTGGCTATAGAAGTGATCTATGACGCTTCATAAGACAAGGGCGCCAAGTACTGTCCCAACCAATATCGCATGTGTGGGCCCGCCGTCAACTAGTGATCTGTATAGAGGTTACTATGTCCTTATACAGCAGGGGGCCAGTTCTGGTATCACACTATCGCCATTGTTTGTGGCCTCCCGCCCTAGATGTTCTGATTAGATGTACTATTCGCTTATACAAAGGGGCGCAGTAGCTGTACACAATAATCCCATGTGTGGCCTCCTCTGGAGTGATCTGTAAAGAGGATTGACTATGTCGCTTATACACAGGGTCCAGTACTGGACACAATATCCGCATGGTGGGCCCCATCTGAGTGATCATGTATATAAGGAGACTATCGTCTGCTTATACACAGGGGCCAGTACCTTGACACAATATCCCAGTGTGGCCCCCACTAGTGGATCATGAATGATAACGACGGTACACATGTCCTTAATAATCATCAAGGGGGTCCAGTAACTGTACTAGAAATATCCAAACTGTGGGCCCCCCACTAGTGAGATCTGTATAGTAGGTGACTATAGACCTTACTCTCACACCAGGTGGACCAAGTACTAGTACACAATACACCCATGATGAGGCCCCCACTAGTGATCTGTATTAGAGGTGCGACTATGTCCTTAAACACAGGTTGCCAATAACTGTACAACTCAATAAAATTTCCCATGATGTGGCCCCCACTAGTGATCTGTATATGAGAGTGCTCTATTTCGCTTATACACAGGGGCGCTAGTACTTAGTATAACCCAATATACCCATGAGTGGCCCCATCTAGTTGATCGTGTCTATAGAGGGTGACTATGGTCCTTATACACAGTGGGAGCAGTACTAGTAGGCACAATATCGCATGTGCTGACGCCCAGCCACTAGGTGATTCTGTATAGAACGTGACTTTGTTCTATACATGGATGGGCCAGTACTGGTACCTAGCAATAATACCTCATGATGGGCCCCTGTCACTAGTGACCTGTATTATGAGGGACTACTGTCCATAATACAGCAGGCCAGTACTGTACACAAGTATCTGCCATGAGTGGTCTCCCACTATCGATCTGTATAGGAGGTGACCATGTCCTTATACACATGGGCCAGTAGCTGTAGCACAATATCCCATGTGTGCGGAGCCCCCACTAGTGATCTGTATAGAGGTGACTAATGACCCTTAATACACAGTGTGGCGCCATACAGTAGCACAATCGACCCATGTGTGGCGCGCCCACAGTGGGCTCTGAGTATAGAGGTGACTAGTGTCCTTATGTACACAGGGTCCTAGAGTACGGTATAGCACAATACGCGAATCCCCGTTGTGTGGCCCCGCACTAGTTGAGTACTGTTAATTAAGAGGTGACTTGTCCGTATATACACAGGGGGTCAGTTACATGTACAATAATATCTCCATGTGTGGCCGCCTACAAAGTGATACTGTATAGAGGTGACTATGATCAACTTATACACAGGGGGCCTGTACTGTAGAGCACAATTACCCCATGTGTGGCGCCTTACCCACTATTGACGCTGTATAGATGGACTGCTACTGTCCTCTCTATTACACAGGACGCCAGTACTGTACACAATATCACGCATGTGTGCCCTCGGCGTGCGGGGGGGGGGGGGGGGGGGGGGGGGGGGGGGGGGGGCGGGGGAGTGCAGGGGGAGGGGGGGGGGGGGGGGGGGGGGGGCGGGGGTGGGGGCGGATAAATACCCCCTATCGGGGGGGGGGGGGGGGGGGGGGGGGGGGGGGGGGGGGGGGGGGGGTGGGGGGGGGGGGGGGGGGGGGGGAAAGGAAAGAGAATAAAGAGTGGGTGAGGTTGAGAGGTGAATAGGTATATTTAAAAAGGGGAATGGAAATTATATGTACACAATATCCATGTTTGGTGCCCCACGTAGTGATCTGTATGGGGGGGGGGGGGGGTGGAGAGGAATGACTATCGTCCGCTTATACATACAGGGACGCCATAGTACTAAGGTACACGAATACCCATGTGTGGCCGGCACCACTAGTGATTCTGTATAGAGGGAACTATGTCTCTTATACATCTGGGGCCAGTACTGTTCTCTACACAATATCACCATGTGGTGCCCCCACTAGCTGATCTGTATAGAGTGACTATCGTCTTCATACAGCAGGGGCCAGTACTGTACGACAATTACACCCATTGTTGTTGTGCCTACCACACTAGTGATCTGTATAAGAGGTGAACTATGTCTCTTATACACAAGGGGTCCCATACTGTAACATAATATTCCGAGTGTGTTGCCCCTCTCTAGTGATCTATGCATAGGGGGACTAAGTCCTTATAACAGTGGGCCAGTTACTGTGTACACAAATATAGTATCTCCAGTGTGTGGCCCCACTCTTAGATGATCATATATAGAGGTGGTACTAAGTCCTTATACACCAGGCGGCCAGTACTGTACACAATATCCCATGTGTGGCCCCACTAGTGATCTGTATAGAGGGGACCTATGGTCCTTATACACAGGGGCGCAGTACTGTACACATATCCCATGTGTGGCCCCGCAACCTATTGAGACGCTGTATAGAAGGGTGACAGCATAATCACGTCCATTCTTATCACACAGAGGGCCAGTACTGAGTAAGGCACAATATCCCATGTGTGGCCTCCTCTAGTGATCTGTATAGAGGTTGACTATGTCACTTATTAAGCCCAGGGGCGCAGACTAGCTTCTGGGTAAACACAATATCCTATGTGCAATATTCCATAAGGAGCCCCAACTTTTCACCCTTTGACCTTTATACGGTAGTCTGGTAGTTGCAACAGGGGATGCCGAGGTCACCCCATTATACATGATCTCCTGCAACAACTAACGTCTTAACTTGGAAACAAAGGATATTGACAAAAAGTGACATAAGTCAAGGTAAGGCTAATGGCCCAAGCAGGTGGAGTTCTTGCAAGGATTGTTAGGATAAAACCAAAGCTCAGGGTGAGCATCAGATAAGTAACAAGGTCAATGGAGTAGCCAAGGTCAATACTAGAATACCACTCAAAACCACATTTGACTAACACGTCTTCCAATAATTATGCAGTCAAGATCAGGAAAGTCATAGGAGTAACATGGTGTCCCTGTTAATGACTTTACGTTGCCCTATTTGGGCGTCTTGAGCATATTCTCAAGCGACCTATTTGTCTTTTATTTTGTTTTTATTTGTTTTTTTTTGTTTTTCTATATCTATTTTTTTGCCGCTGTTTTTTTGCGCTTAAGATTTGGTTTTTTTTTTATTTTTCTGTTGGCTGCAACATTTGGTGGGAAGAAGGCATCAGCAGGAAGCATGGAATGGACGTCCCAATGGAGGGGTGGCAGAGCCAGCAGATGGAGTCAGTTTTAGAGGGCGCCACAGTAGTACTGAAAAGAGCTGAGTACTGGCCATTGAAGCGCTCCCTTGGCTAGCAGCCGCAGCTCATGACATTCTCCTTCCAACTTTTGCCTATAACAGATTTTATACTGGACTTCTTCTTCAGCTTTCTTAAGCAACATGTACAATGGTGGACTTCCCCATCCAATAGAGTGGGCCCAATAGTGAACTCATTGCAAATCATGCTCTCCTAAGAGTTCCCCCAGTGCCTGTTTTCAATTCTGCTACTATATTTCTCCACTTCAATGCTGTAGGGGAAAGAAAGAATCGGACGCCAGACTACTTGCAACAGGGGTCGGAACAGCTATAGTGGCTGCTATAGGCTACTGAGGTTGAGGGGGTCCAATCAGTTAGATAAATATTGTTCCTTTTTGAAGGGCACAAATAGTTGGTAGCTTTCTGTTTTCCAGAACTACTATGGGAGATCCTTGATATATGGCAGTATTATTTCTACCTTTAGTTATTGCTATGTCTGCTGATGTTTTAGCTTGTTGTCATTAGGTGGTGGGGCCCCCCTCTTATTTTGTTATTGGGTGCTCTGTGAAAGTCTTAAGTTTACACCATTGTAAAATAGTCATCAGACTGTCCTCTAATCGCCAGGAGCGTCTGCTCAAAAGGCTAATCGACTATGAAAAACCCTTAACACTGAAACCGTTCATCCCTATCGTAAAACCCTAAAGAATTTCCCTTAAAGATGTCAGTAAGCCTAGCAAACTGACGCCATGGAGAAGAGTGCAAGTGACTGCTCAGGACGTCAGTGAGACGCAACATGCAGACCGCGAACAGAAATTAGGGCAAACACCATACACTATAATCATCGCAAGAGAAGAACTAACCAAACCAAGAAGTGAGAAAGGAAACAAGATACTTCAGCCTGACACCAATTGTACTGGGACAACCAGACTACGTCCCAAGAGTAATAAATCGGCAACACTATTATAAAGCGGCGGGTGTCAACTACCGGGTGCCGTCACAGTCTTCGATGGGAAAACTATCAGCACTTCCCATCATGCCACACTGTAATACGTATTATAACAAATCATGATGGGAGTTGATTTCCCAAGCAGGCTGGAGGGCGCGGCAGTTTACACCTGTGCATTAGAAGTAGACATGACCAATACTTATATACTCTGCAATCAGGCTGCCATTTTCAGCTGAGCTTTATAAAGTAGGCTAATGATCTCAGGTGTCTAGCCAAGGCAGCTGACAAACAATGATCGCTGAGCAATGTAGTCATGCAAACCCGAACCGCTAAACAAAACAGACAACAGAAACGAGTACATGAGACACAGAAACTCCTCCTGACCTAATAAGCAGGAAAGGATGAAATACTAGTATAATAGACTGCTGTTATGACTGGGCAACAATGTCATCATTCAGGGATTAGCTGAATTGCATTGAAGAGGAGTCTTAATTTTATGATAATAAAAGGTTCTAATAATGATAATAAACAATATCATAATGATAATAAAAATTCTAAGTGGAGGATTTTTTCCAACAACGTTCATTTTCTAGATATATCATCCAGATTCTGACAGGTAAGCCGTACACAACAAAAAAAAACTAAAAAAACTCAAAAAAAAAAAACAAAAAAAAACAAAAAAGACTAGATTTATACCTGAATTAAATATATTTTCATACCTGCGCACCTGGTTATAAGAAGATGTCATCTGCTTCTCTATGTTCGGACAGCTGGGAGCAGTCCAACACTTCCTGGACATTAGGCAGTATCCAGACTTGCCCAGGCAAACAGCCGCCTGGCCAGATAGGGCACATCTTGAAGGGTATCATGTTAATATGGGTTTCAAGGATGCCTACAAGTTTGAACTCGAATTCTCCATCCATCCCTTCTCCCAGTATCTCCATTGACAGACAAGCAGGAATTTCTGTAGCCGCACCATTGTATTGCACGGCATTTGTCGGCTACAGCATAAGCAGATGGACTGGCAGTAGAGAGGCAAGAAGGAAGAACTGGTAAAATACTGCATTATTGGTTTGGTGTAAACTACCTTGTGGAGTGGTATAATACTTACTGCATCAGGACAGAGCTATTTATGGATTGTTAGTTTTTGTTTTTTCCTCTTCGCCTTCCGAGAGCACAAATATTTCCATTTTCCATCTTACATAGTCACATGAAGGCTTGATTATTTGTGGGACAAAATGCAGTTTTTCATGGTATCATTGACCATATCATATAATGTACTGGGAAAAAATTAAATTGTGCCATTTTTGCTTGGGTTTCGTTTCTATGGAGTTCATTGCTGTTTAGCTTAAGTGACCATTTATCCTGTATTTGCAGAAGTCGGCTACGATTCTGATGATACCAAATATGTAGAGTATTTTTTTATGTTCTTGTACGGTAAAAATAAATAAAAACTTATTCTATTTTTAAATGGATGTAACTCTACATCCAGTTGGGGGAATGGGTACAGGTCATGATCACCTAAATAGTCCTTTAGGACCTAAAGTCCTAAATAGAATTCTGGGATCAAAAAGTTGAGGAATGTATGAACATTACAAGGTGCTATCAATGTATCAGCATTAGTATCAAAGGATCAAAAATTGGCATCAATGATTCCCAAATATTCTACTGAGGATTACAGCATACTACTGTGCAGTCAATACAACAATCATACATCTCACATCAGAAAGTAGGAAACGTAGAATTCTCTAGGGGCGCATAGAAAGAAAGGAGGGCCCAGCAATATTGAAACAACTGAGAGCTCACAGCAAAAGGATAATTGGATAATGTATCGGAGAACCCACATAGTACTGGTAGACAGCAGAAAGCCACCAACTTATTTGTTCCTACAAAAAGATTCAATTGCTCGCTGATTGCCCCAAGTCTAACCTCGTGGAGACGCCAAAAATAAAAGGTCTAATGTACAAGATGTAATTAGATCCAATGGCAGATGCTTGGACTGGTGTGTTTAGAACAAATACCTGTGAAAATAGCGGTGAAATAATGTTCACTTTAGCCCTCTGGTTCTTTTGTAGTTGAATCTGGGGGCCCACCAATGGAGTTGATTCTGGAGGACCACTACTGGAGTTGATTATGGGGCCCACCAGTGGAGTGGATTATGGGGATCCGCCAGTGGAGTTGATTATGAGGCCCACCAGTGGAGTTGGTTCTTGTGGACCACCAGTGAAGGGATTATGGGGGTTCACCCTACAGCTATTGTACATGCTCTTCCTCTTGCTTTTTGCCTCTTTCTTTCTGCCTTTCCTCCTCTTCCAAGGATGTATATGTAGTTTAAAAGAAAATCCAGGCTGCTATGCTCAGTGGCCCACCGGAAGTTTCCCCTTTTTCCCCGTGGACTAGTCGAAGTCTGGGGCTGTGTCTTTACCGACCTGTGACGTATGAGTACGTCATAGCGCCGGTAAGCGGGATGGCAGCGCCGGGTGATAGCGGCTAATTGCAGCTAACACCCGGCGGTTACAGCGTGGGGGGGGGGGGGGGGGGGTGCCCCCACCAGCACTGTTTAACCCCATATAAACCCCAGCAAATATGGCCACAGCGTCTGAATGAATGAAAAATGGTTCCCCACACTGTTCCTCACTCCGTAACTGCGGGGATCCGATGACTGGACATGGCAGCGTGGAGCCTTGCGAAGGCTTCCATCGCTGCAATGTTTTCGTTTGCCCCACTTCCGGCTCCAGACAGGAAGTGGGGAACCCGCCATCTTGGTACACCCTAATGCATTGTCTATGCAATGCATTAGGCTGTATTAACGATCGCGCCCCCTGGTGGTGAAGCGTCCTAGGGGGACTCAATGTTAAAGTAAAAAAAAAAAAGTTTTAAAGTATAAAAAAAAGTATTAAAAGTTCCAATCACCCCTCTTTCGCCAGTTTACAAATAAAAAAATAATAAAAAAATTACACATATTTGGTATCGCTGCGTCCAAAAAATCCCGATCTATAAAAATATAACATAATTTATCCCGTACGCTGAATAAGAAAAAAAACAAGAAAAAAAATTCCAAACGGCAAAATTGGTTTTTTTTTTGGTCATTTCACGTCCCATAAAAATTGGAATTAAAGTGATTAAAAAAGTCGCCTGCATTTCAAACTGTTTAGCAATAAAAAGTGCACCAGCCCCAAAAATATTATTGGTCGCACAAAATGGTGCTGCAGTGCAAATTTCAAAAATAGAAAATGTTTGGAATTTTTTTACGCCACCAAAGCATAAAGGAAACCCTACATGTTTGGTATTGCCGGATGCGTAACAACATGTAGAATACTCGTAAAACATCATTTTTACTGAATAATGAACTCCATAAAAAAAACTCCCGCAAACATGGCGCAAGTAAGTTTTTTGCCCCACTTAGAATTTTTTTGCGGTTCCCAAGTATATTCTATAGTAATATGAATAAGACCATTAGAAAGTACATCTAGTCCCACAAAATAAAAGCCCTCATGTGTCTGTGTAAGGGGAAAAATATAAAAGTTATGGCTTTCAGGAGGCACGGAGGAAAAAAATTTAGAGCCATATTATTATGACCTCTGCCAGGAAGGGGTTAATGCTTGGCATAGGGTGTAAAATTAAAAACAAATTTTATGGAAACCAAGAGATCACACAAGATTTCCCCTCACTTAGGATGGATCCACAGGTGACATATAATTCTGCTTCAGATTCAGCTGTAACCAATGTAAAGATCCACCACAAAATCTGCTTATGTTACAGGGTTAAATTGCAAAGCAAGTCCACATCAGATTCTGTGGAGACTTATTGTGGCCAAATTCATAGCAGAAAAATAAGTCACAATAAAGAGCTTGTGGATTTCATCTGAGGATTATCAATGGATTCAAAGAGGTTTTACCACCAAGTGAAACTGACGTGGGAAGCTATCAAATTAAATAATAAACATTTTCACCATTCATCATTATTAAAAAGTCTGCACCATTTTAGCTGCTCCCTTAGTGGTCAATAGTGTACAGCTCGTCTCCAGGGAATACGACCAGTGATGAGAGCTCCTCAGTTCTGGCTGCACATGCTCAGACTTCCCCTCAGGCAGCTACTGTCAGTCTCTTCCCTGTCTAGTAATCACACACACTCACTGCTGAGCGAGTGTTCAACCCCAGGTGCTGCCATTCTACTCCCGTCCTCTGTACTCCTTAGTAATTATTTAAACAGTGCAAGTAAATAAAATGAAAAAAGAAACCTCAATCAGATATGTGCATTGAGAAAAAGAAATCCACGTATTTGATTACAGCAGGAATTTGAACCAATGACCCCTAGGATGAAAGGCAGAAGTGCTAACCCAAACTAGAACTTTAAAAACTGCTCTTTCTAAAAAGCTTTGTTTCTAAGTAGCACATGTGGTGATGTCAGCCTGCTGGGTCATATCATATGCAGTTCAAACAAATCATACACCCCCCTTTTGAGGGCACTGAAAGCTGAAGGAAGGACAAATCGCGTATGAAATGCCTTAATGGTAAAACTTCATCCAAATCTCATAAAGTCAAAAACTTGAGCAAACAGAAGGTAGAACTTTAAAGACACATTTGAACTAGAGCAGGTGCAGGTGGCCCCAATAGAAAAAGGGAACAAGCGGCATCAAATTTGGGGGAATTCATTAAGAAAAAAAAACGGCTTAGGGGCGATGTAATCCCCATGTACAAATGGGACATAGGACAGTAAACAGATCTCCTCATGATCTTTGCACACCTTGGCCTGTGACAACGACAAAAGGGCGTCTTCTATGTCTAGAGGAAAGAAGGTTCCACCACCATCATAGACCAGGATTATTTACTGTAAGAGCGGTGACACAAGGGGCTAGGCCCCAAAGGGGCTTTGGGTGGATTTTTACTAAAAAGGACGGTAAAAAGATTGGGATCTCGGGCCCAAAAGGGGGTTTGTGAGGTGGATTCTTTACTGTAAGAGCGTGACATATGGAGTTCAGCCCAAGAATTTTTAAAGGTGGTTTTTAAAAGGGGGGTCGGGGGGGGGGGGGGGGGGGGGGAGGTTTGGGGGGGTTTTTTTTTTGAAAAGGGAAAGCTTGACATTAGGGGATAAAGGGGGGGGGGGGGGGGGGAAAAATTTTTTGGGAATTTTTTATTAAAAAAGATTTTCCCTTTTTGGGTTGGGACAAGGGGGGGGGGTTTTTGTGGGGAGGAATATGGGTAAAAAAAAATTTTTGTGGGGGGATGTTTTTAAAAAGGAGGAATAGGGGGCTTGGGGGGGGAAAAGAGGGGGGTTTTATTGGGGGGTTTTTTAAAAAGGGTTGGGGAAATAGGAGTTGGGCCCACAGGGGGATTGGTTTTTTAAATGGGGGTTTCATTGGGAAACAAAAGGTTTAGGGGGTTTCCTTAGGAAATTTTTTTCCTAAAAAAAAAAACATCCCCCGGTTATTTACTGGTTTCTGGGGGAGGAAATTGTCCTGAATTATTTTCGATCCAAAAATTTCATTTTGGGAAGGTTTTTTTTCCCTTGTAGGGGGGCAATTGAAACCCCTCAAGGCTTTTACCTTTCCCGGGATCAACATGTGGGTTTTAGGGGGAGTGTATGGACCTGGGGTCTTTTTCCAACCTTATCTGCTCTGTATTATGGATTCTGTTTCTCAAATTTCAGGAACTTTTTAATTAGTTTTTTACATATTTACGCACAGAGTCTCCAATTCTGTTCAGCTCTTTCTTCTACTTGACTTTCACCGTTGTTGCCGTCTTAGGTCTCCACATTGTGATTTGTGCCTGGTCGCCGTCACTGCCCCTCTTTTGTGTGACTCTTGCAGACGGCCCACAGCTGTGCGCCAGCATTTCTTGGGTTAATCTCTCGGGGTCTGGCAGACGGAGCTCTTTTTGGGCCGCCTTTGAGTTGGATTTAATTGTTTCCTGTTTTTTTTTTTCCGCTTTTTTTATTGTGTGCAGGCCCCAGACTGACCCTCATTAGTTGGCACATAAAACCATTTTGTCTACACAGGCATGGCTGGCCTTTTCACCCCCTGTGCACCCGCAGCCCGCCTGCTACAATTTCTTCTTTACGACCTTATTTGATTTCTTGTGACTAATTTGCAAAGCACATTAATTACTTCCATGTCTAGATTTTATTGCCAATAATGCCAAACAAACAACATTTTTTTGTTTAAGTGGCCGCAAAACCCTGTTAGGCTGATATTTCTGGTGCACCCCCACCCCCTCAGTCTGATGTCTTTCGGTCTTGTGGTGAGTATATTTCAAAGACCTCTCTTATATCCTGTGTGCTTCTCGACATAGGAACTTGTGTGTATATATATATATATATCTTCACTAAAAAAAACTTTGGGTTCAGCCTAGGCACCCCAAAACAAAAAACCGATCCACCCGGCCTGATTGTACCTAATAGGCCTGTTGTGTCTTTATCCAAGAGTAACATCATAAATAATGGCATGTTCTTATGGTTCTATACTCCCAAGGGAACTGAGGTTAGAGAACTGGGTGGCCAGAGGAAACGATTCAAAAACACCATCAAGACTTACTTTAAAAATCTCCAAATGACTTTTGAAAAACCTTTACCAAAAAACCCATCTCCCATGGCACTCATGGCCAAATAAAGCGGCTGAGTCTAGGTAGAAAAAGACAACCCCCGAAAAAAAAAGAGGGAGGAGAACCTAGAAGAAGAACCCCCCAATAAAATTTTCTTGACAAGAACGGGGCGAAGATTGGATTTCCCCAAACCCAAATTTTGGGCCATTAATAGAGAAAAAAAATTGGAAAAAAAAACACAAGTCCATGAAGTCCAATCTATAACCCCAAAAATGTTATCCAGAAGAAGGAAAAAACCAAAAGTAATTTGATAGCCGTCATTCTCTTTCGAAAACCTCCCAATGAAGAGGTTCCCCTGCAATTTTTGGCATCTGGAGATGCGGTAAAATTTTAGCAATAAATTGAAAAAAAAAAAACACAAGTCCATGAAGTCCAATCTATAACCCTAAAATGTTGATCCAGAAGAAGGCAAAAACGCATAAGTAATCTTGATAGCCGTCATTCTCATTTCGAAAACCTGCCAATGAAGATGGTTCCCCTGCAACTTTGGCATCTGGAGATGTTGATTGAGCATGGTTGCTTTCTAAGACTATGGGAGACATGTATGAAAACTGTCTTGGTCTAAGACTTTTTTTGTTGCCCATAGCAACCAAACAGAGCGCCCCTTTCATTTTTTCAGAGCACTATATGAAATGAAAGGGGAACTCTGATTGGTTGCTATGAGCAATAAAGAAAATCTTAGATCTAGACAGCTTTCATACATGTGACCCTATGTTTGTACAGAGGAATTTTCATCTGGAAGAATTCTCTTCAGAATGTTTGGAAGAAATCCAATTCTGAATTTTGGATAGTTGATTTTAAAATCCACATCCACTTAATGGATCACTATTGGATTTTGTTGTGGTTTTAGTAATGGATTCAGCTCATTCAGAGGTGTTAATCGTCTTCCAGAAACCTGAAGTCAACACAGTTACAAATCCACTTCTGAAAAAATCTGCTTTGCATAAACTACACTGCAGGGTCTTAGTGGAGAAAAGTGGATGCGGTTTGTATGTGGATTCGTTGTAGAATTTAAGCGTGCCTCAATCTGTGTGGATTTTTTAATTTGAAAATTCTTTTTCTGTGTCATGGATTTGGAGGTGGTTTTGGACATGTATTGGCCACATTTGATGGGATAAATCTTCATCCAAACTGCCTGACAAAGCATTCATGAGGAAAACTCATGGAGACATTGTCAATTAAGAGCATGAAACTTATTTTTTCCACAGCATCAATTTAAATGAACTGTGAAAAAAATAGCCTGGGGTAAGGATCATACTTGGATTTCGTGAGGTTTTCATGCAATATGGATTCTGTGTAAAAAAAGAAAACAAAAATCCTCTGTGGACAGGTCTTACTGGTGGACCCAAGAGTCAACTTTACTGCTGGGCCTCAAGAATCAACTCCACTGGTGGGCCCCAAGAACCAACTCCACCGGTGGACTCCAAGAATCAGCTTCACTGGTGGGCACTAAGAGACAACTCCACTGGTGGACCCAGGAGTCAAGTCTACTGCTGGGCTTCAAGAATCAACTCCACTGGTGGGCTCCAAGAATTAACTCCACTGGTGGGCCCCAAGAACCAACTCCACCGGTGGACTCCAAGAATCAGCTTCACTGGTGGGTCGTAAAAGTCAACTCCACTGGCGGACCCAATAGTCAAGTCTACTGCTGAGCCTCAAGAATCAACTCCACTGGTGGGCTCCAAGAATTAACTCCACTGGTGGACCCCAAAACATCCCAGTCTCACCCTGAACCTAAGGTTTATATTTTTGCCTTTTACATCTTGAGATGGTGATCAGTGGACACTATTTTTATAATGTACTAAATAAATGTGCATATAGGAACAAGAAATAAAACACACAATAACAAACATCCATATATATGTTTTCACCACACGGAGCTAGATCTGTGACACAGCATATGTTTCCTATATGATTTGGTTCTGTCTGCATGAAGACATCAAGTTTTCTGCATCTTCTTACAACTTGCATCAACCGTTTGTCCCCCCATTGTTTATGCCATATTGCAAATTCAGATATTGCCAAATACAAGATTTAACTGAGTTGTTTAGTCCATTCCTTCAAAGTTCTTGCCAAAAAATCCCAACACTTGACTTACAGCACATTGAGCGGTCATTGAAGAAGATATTTAGTTATCGTAAGAACCTCACAGTCTAGGAGCACAGTAAGAGCAGTAACTTAAAGAGTTGTTCCCTCCCTGGACTTTGATGGCCTTTTGACTGGATACGCTATCAAAGTCTGATGGGTTTATGTCCCACCTCTGGGACCTGTATCTGCTTCAGAAACGGGCCTGGGACAGTGTCAGCTCAGAATGGAGGCTCAGTCTTGCTTGTGCACAACTCTCTTTTCTGTTCTATGGGAGTTCTGAGTACAACCAAACTTTCCGCTCTCCTGTACTGGGAACTCCCATAAGACATAACGGAGAGTTGTGGGCAAGTGCAACTGGCTTTCCATTCTGAGCTGACACTTCTGGGGACCCATTCCAAGGTCATAATTTGACAGCATACCCTATCGATATGCCATAAAAGTCCATGGGGGGAACACCACTGTAAAGCTCCTATCCCCCAGTGTGAAATTTGTACAAGATCTCCAATCAACCATGTGTTGTTAATAATACTGTTGTCTTTTTATGTGTTAGAGTGGCTTTGGGCCCATCAGGTACCAAGGTTCTGGGGCATCCACTATCCCTGCACCCTCTATAGCCAACTCCATGCTCTGATTAGAACCATAATGTGTCAAGCTTTAGTTCCAGAACTGATGGTTACAAGTGATATACAACCTGATCTTCTACCTGCATTGTCTGGATAACTTCAGATACTACGTTTCCGTAATTGCTGGAGCACTGGGAAAATCTTTTTATACTTTTTAGCTCCAAATTTGAGTTTTACATCAATAACTCCGTCCAGATGTGTCTGACGTGCAGAACAATTTGTCCACTTCAATTTATTCGTGAAAAAAAAACATGTTATCAAAAGACATTCCAGCCAATAAAAAGTTCAGGACATTTCTGGACTCGACAGTAGTTGATACCTGAGGCGTGAGTGTGCTCGGAACGGAACCGTGACCACAAAGATATTTCATCAACGTGTTTGCCTCTCTATGGTAACAAGGCATGCCGACCAGACAAAGGGTTTTTAATCTCTCCACTCTTATAATCAGGACACAGCTCTGGATTTTAATAGGTGATTGAGGGGTGAAAATGAGGTCAACCTGGTGTGGTGGCATTAACGTCTTGTATGCTGGGCAGTTGTGGAGGTAATGTGAAAGGTCTGACTTGATGAAGACATGGCACAACAAGTATCACTACTCACCGGAGATGGGGAACGGATCCCGGGATGCAGGCAAGCTTAAGTTTAGAACCATAGTAGCGGAGACTGAGGAGATCCCAGATCCCTGTAGAGGGTGGAAACCAGGGGAATTTTTCACCATATGACTCCTGTACAGACCTCATGGGCTGGTAGTGGATCCTCTGTGTCAGTCATGAGTTTGGTGATAGACCATGCTGAGAAGCAGTTAAGGAGACCCTGGTCTCCACTCTCAACCCTCAGGAAGGGGCTCGGACTCCTCTGAAGGGAATTCCCAGGTCATTGCCCTCGATCTGGTCACTCACAGTGGCAGCTGGGGGGCAGGCTTTAAAAAGAGGGGTAGTTGGGTCACTAGCAGAAGGTCAGATCAGGCAGCGTTCAATTGTAGACAGGTTACAGACAGGAGGTCAGGACAGGCAGAGTTCTTGCAAGGTCAAAGAAATTTCAGATACCAGGAAACTGTACATGAAAATCACTATACAACACTAAGAAGTACAATCAAAGATCAGAGATTATATAGCAGTTATACTCTTCTATATTGGAGGCAGTATTATAGTAGTTATATTCTTGTATATAGGAGCAGTATTATAGTAGTTATATCCTTGTACATAGGGGCAGTATTATAGTAGTTATATTCTTGTACATAGGGGACAGTATAATAGTAGTTATATAGTTAAAATTTTGTCTGGGGGCAGTTTTAAGAAGTTATATTTTGTACTGGGGGACATATATAGTAGTTTATTTTTAAATAGGGGCAGTTTTATAGTATTTATATTCTTTAATTTTGAGCAGTATTTTAGTGTTATATTCTTGTCATGGGGGGCAGTATTATAGATTATATTTTTGTACATGGAGCAGTATTATAGTAGTTATATTCTTGTACATGGGGACGTATTATATAGTTTATTTTTGTACATGGGGACAGTTTTATAGTATTTAAATTTTGTACATGGGGGAGCAGTATTGTAGTAGTTTATTCTTTACTGGGGGCGGGTTTTATAGCATTATATTTTATATTGGAGGCGTTTTATAGTGTTATTTTCTTGACATAGGGGGAGTATTATAGTAGTTATATTTTTGAAATTTGGAACAGTATTATAGTTTTATATTTTGTACATAGGGAAATAATTGGTAGTTATATTCTTGTACATGGGGGGCCAAATTATATTTTTATATTTTTGTACATGGGGGGGCAGTATTAAAAATTTATATTCTTGTACTTGGAGGCAGTATTATATTTTAATTCTTGTACATAGGGGCGTATTTTAGTAGTTATTTTCTTGACATAGGGGCATTTTGGTAGTTATATTCTTGACATAGGGGGCATATTATAGCAGTTATTCTTTTTATATTGGAGGCAGTTTTATAGTAGTTATATTCTTTACAAGGGGGGCAGTATTATAGTAGTTTTATTTTTGTACAAGGAACAGTATTTTTGTAGTTATATTCTTGTACATAGGGAGCAGTATTGGTAGTTATATTCTTGTCAAAGGGGGCCAGTTTATAGTATTATATTTTTGTACATGGGGGGGCAGTATTATAGAAGTTTATTCTTGTCATAGGGGGGCAGTATTAAGTATTATATTCTTGTACATAGGGGCATATTATAGTATTTTTATATTTGTACATAGGGGCAGTTTTATAGTATTTAATATTTTTGTAATAGGAGACGTTTTATAGTGTTTATTCTTGACATGGGGGCAGTTTTATAGTGTTATTTCTTTATAGGGTGTGACTGGGGTGGACCCGCGGGGCCAACGCAAGCGGGAAGCTAAGCCACCCAGGGAAGGAAATTTAAAGTACCCCCGGTTTTCACGAGCCCGCCGAAAAAGGGGGAAATGGATTGCTGCGGCGTGAGGCTCCCGGGGGGTGCCGCGACCCCTTTGGACTTTCCCCCCCCCCTTAGGTCTCCCCTCTTTTTTAGGAAAAACCTTTAAGAGGAGGTCAGGAGACAGGTTTGGCCCTCCGGTTCCACCCCCCCTCTCCCCCCCCGAACCCTTCCGTCAATAAAAAAGAACCGTTCCCCCCCCGCTTCTGAGCCAACACCCCCTTGACCTAAAGATTTACGATTTTGGCCCACAGGAGGTGAGACGGGAACGGGAGAAGCATTCAGCACCACAGGTTTGAGGGGGAAACAGGGAAAGGAGTTGGGGATGGCGGGTGGGGGCGGCGGAGTTTTGTAGGACAGGGTTACCCTTTTGCAGTACTAAAAGGGCCCAGTATTTAGGACCTAGTTGTAGCTAGGCACCCAAAAGGAATATTTTTTGTGGATAGCCAAACTTATGCCGGGGCTAAAATAAGGGGAAGGCCTCGGTATCTTCAGCCTGAACTTTATGCGGCATAAGCCGTAACGGGGCCTGTGAGTATCTGCCAGAGAGCCTTGTTCCTTTACTTGGGACCACGGCCGGGACTGACAGAGGTAACAAGGGGGAGGGGGCGGGGGGGATGAAACCCCAAACAGACAAAAAAGGGGGAGGCCCCCGCGGATCCCGAATTAAAGGGTTATAAGAAAACTCTGCCGGGAAGAAGATAGACCAATTACCGCCGGGCGGACACAAAGTCCCGAGGTGGGGTACCCGTACCGGGTTTAACCCTCTCTACTGCCCTTCATTTGAGGGTGGTATGGGGATGAGAAATTGCGAACCTCAATTGCCCACACAAAGCCGCCAAAATTTTTGCAATGAACTGGACTCCTGGCAGAGACAATGTTAAGGGGGAGACCTGCGAGGGAAAAAAGGACTAAAAAAAATATTGGGGTCAGTGGGAGCAGAGGGAAAACCCGGGCGTGGGAAAAGGAGCAATTTTGGAAAAAAAAAGGGGGCGTCACGACCCAGATGACGTGTTTTTCCAGAAGAGGACGGAGGTCGGTAATGAAGTCCATGGTACATGGGTCCGGGGTTTTTTCCGGCACAGGGAGACTGAAAAAGGCCCGCGGGTTTGAGACGAGGGGAACCTTTATTCCGGGCACAGGGGGTGAGGCTAGAACAAAGTCCCTGACATCCTGAGCAAGAGTAGGCCCCCAGTAAGGGGGATCATTGCAGCGACTATGGACTCCTGGATGCCCAGCCCACGAAAAGCGTGCCCCCCTTTCGGGACTCTAGGGCGCAAGGCGGGGGCGCAATACGTCTTCCCGGGGGGTGGCGTGGAGATCCACGGGGGCGGGCCGTGACGGTCGAAGGGGGGACAATGTGTGGGGGGAGACTCGAGAACCACCGTATCCAAAGGGAAACGGGGGGAGAGCGCCCGGCCCGGATGTTTTTTCTCGGCCGGCCAAAAATGTAACAAAGTCAAAAGGCCCCAAGAATGTGACCACCTGGCCCTGGGGGGTTCAGACTTGACCCACCGCAGATACAGGGGGGTTCTTGTGGTCTATGAAATTCAATGGGGTGGGGGCCCCCCCTCAGCAGGGTGACGCCTTTCTTCAAGGCCCTTTAGGGGCCAGTAATTCTCGATCACCTATGGTAAGTTTTTCCCGGGGCAGGAGAAAACTTTTTGGAAAAATACCGCGGGTACAAAGTTTACAAGGGGAGGGTCTCTGCAAAAGGCACCCCGGGGCCCCACTGAAGAGGCATTACTTTCCAAAAAAAGGACGGTTGGGGTCGGGGCGAGACAGGATCGGAGCCCGAGAAAATGAGCTTTGACCCGGGTTTTAAAGGCGTCTTGGCTTCGGGGGGGCCCAAAATTGGATTGGCGTTCTCCGAGCAGAGCCCCAAGGGAGCCAAAGTGTAGAGAAGTGGGGAAATAAATTTGTCTGTAATAATTAAAAACCCCCAAAAGACGTTGAAGGGCCGGAGGCCCCCCGGTTTTGTGGCCATTGCAACCCGCGGAAGTTGGGAAAGGACCATCTGGGCCCCCATCGAGCGTGTCCTGGGAAAAGGGTAAGCTGGTGCGTTCAACGACACTTCTCAGGTTTGGCAAAGGTGTGAGTGCGGAGTCGCCTAGGCCTGGCGGCCCGTTTTGGCGATGATCTCGAGATCTGGGGGAAGATGAGGATATGTCCAAGGAGATTACCAGACTTTTTAAGAGGGTCCTGAAAGATTTCTTGACAAAATTCTGAATACTCCCCGGGGGTTGCAGGACCAAAAGGGCATAACCAAATCTCGAAATGGCCGTCCGGGTTTTTAAAATCCCGTTTTCATTCGTCCCCTTTCCTTAATGGGATTAAATTGTGGCCCCCACAAGACCCAGTTTAGAAAATTTTTTTCCCCCTCCAGGCGGGTCAAAGAGTTCGGAGACAAGGGCAACAGGTGGGTTTTTTTTTGGTAATTTTTTTCAGGCCCCCTTTTAAACGATGCAGGGCCAGAGGGCCCCTTTTTTTCTCCACGAAAAGAAGCCGACTCCAGCCGGAGACGAGGACTTACGGATGAAACCTTTGCGGAGGTTTCCTTTATGTACTCAACATCGCCCTTTGTCTCGGGGGAGGAGAGGGTAAACCCCGGCCTCTGGGAGGAGTACAGCCCGATTGAGGTCAATGGGGAAAACATTTTAAAGGGCCCTGTGGGGAAAGTTTCAGCCCGACTCTCCGAAAAGACATCGGCAAAGTCCCAGAAGGGGAAGGTAGACCTGGAGGAGGCTTGGCAGGCTTCCGGGGGCGCTTGAGGACGAGTTGGGTTGGACAGGCAACGAGGAGACCGGGAACCCCAACGCATGACTTCACCTGTGTCCAAACCAAAGTCGGGGTAGGGACTGTAGCCAAGGAAGGCCCCAAAAGGGTCTCCGAGGAGGATCGAGGTTTGGGGCTAAAAGTCGCAACGTCTCCTTGGAAGGCCCCAATTTTCAAGAAGAGGGGGGCCGTACGGAAGGGATAGGTCCTTAAGGCATTCGCCACTAACCCAGGAGAAAAACATAGGTTTCAGCAATGGGTCACAGGAAGACGAACCCGGTACAAGTTTCTGGCTTATGAAGTTTCCCGCGATCCTGAAAACAAAAAAGGTGGGGGTGGAAGGGCTGTCCGGAGAAGCACCAATTTCGGGCTGGTCAAGGGGGAGAGGCCGTTTGACCCTAGGGGGGCCTTCCAGGCCCTAGGTGCGGAAGTTTCCCGGGGCGCACCCCGGCCCGTCCCAATGAATGGCAGGCCGCCACAATAGAAGACAGCTGCTTGCGACGCGAGAAAAGTTTCCTGGAAGGTGGGCTTTCGACCGCATAGGTTCCCTTCAGAACCGTTGGGAGAAAGGTGCCCCTGGAACGTGGGAGCAAGCGGGGGAAACGCGTGGACGGACGGTTTCCCATTGTTGGGACTTGTTGCCTTTGGCGAAGCGAATATCCACTCGGGGGTGGCCAAATGGATTAGATATCCAAGGCAGCTGGTTGATCCCGAGCGGCAAGGGTCGTCCTTGATTCCCCCGAGAGGCCCTTGCCAAAATGGCCACCAAGCTTCGTTGTTCCAGTCCCGCTCCAAGCGAGGGAAGTGCGAAACTGCCGAATATGACCGATGTGGTGGCCTGACGGAGCCCGGAGCGGTGCGGCAGCAAAAAAAAAGTACGGCCTGGTTCCCCAAAGACGGTGCGGAACCCCGGAGGAAGGCTTGGAGGTCCGCTGTCAGAGGATCCCCCGATCCCTAGTGGCTAGCCAAGCCAAAAGGCTTTTAGAAAGAGGTGTTAAAGAAGGCCCCCCCTTTGGGTGGTCTGTAGGGAATTTGGGGCCCCCTCATTTCGAGGGGATGGGAAACACTGGCTGTGAACCCACGGCATTTTTGGGATTCCATCGTGGGGGGAGGGAGTGGGAGATGCAGAGAGGGTCCCAAAGCCGGAGCGGGGGAGAGCAATGGATGCCGGAGAACGGATGCAGGTGCAGAGGCGGGAGCCTTTTTGGGGCAGCGAGTCGCCGTTCGCATCCCCCCCCTGGCCGCAAGCTGGTCTCCCTGCGTTTGACTTCTGGGCGCAGCCCGTAGAGATGTCCCGGGGATCAGGAAAGGTACCCTGGCGGAAAACCATGGCCAGTCTGTACTGTGACGGGGATGGATCCGTGGGGCCCAAAGCAAGCGGTGCAGCAACCACGCCAGGGAACGGAATCTAAGTAGCCCCGGTTTTACCGGCCCCCCGCAAAACGGGGTGGACTTGCTGCGGCGGAGGCTACCCGGTCGTTCCCCTGACGTGACTTTCTTGCGAAGGCAGCCGGGGTTTCAGCGGGGTACAGAAATAATCCCGGGGGCGTAAAGGGGGGCAGGGGAAGGGCAGGGCAGGCAGCGAGGTGTGGTCAGGGCAGGCAGACGGCAGGGCAGGCGGGGAAACAGGCAAGGTAGGAAAATAGCGGAACGGATGGTAAGGGTAATCAGGACGGAACTGAATATCTTTAGAACAGGTAAGCACACCAACGAGGAGGAAGTATGGGGGGATACCCTTTAAAAAGAACCCGCGCCCGATATGACCAAATTTTCGGGACACGGGGCCTTTTAAATTTAGAGAAGCCCGGCGGCGGCGCCTTAAGCGGCGGCTCGCGCCAGAAGGCGGACAGGCAGGAGGGCGTTACCCGGGGCCGGCCGGGTAAGAGAGGCGGCGCGAGGCCAGGGAGCAGAGGGGTGGTGCGGGGCCGGCCGGACCCCCCGCGGCGGGGGGATGGTCGGGGGGGAGGGGGGCCCCCGACCCCCCTAAAGGAGTATTTTATAGTAGTTTTATTTTGTACATAGAGGCAGTATTTTAGAGTTTATTCTTGTACATGGGGGGGGGTATTATAGTAGTTTATTTTTGTATTTGGGACAGCTTATAGTGTTATATTCTTGTAAAATGGGGAAAATATTATAGATTATAATTTTGTACTAGGGGGGCCCTATTTTAGTTTATTTCTTTACATAGGGGCAGTATTATAGAGTTTATTATTTTACATGGAGGCGTTTATTTAGTTTATTCTTGTACATGGGGCAGTATTATAGTAGTTTTATTCTTGTATATAAGGGCGTTTATAGTAGTTTTATATTGTGTTAGGAGGCAGTATTATAGTAGTTATATTTTTGTACATAGGAGGCAGTATTAAGTAGTTTATTTTTTAATTGGGGCAGTATTTTAAAAGTTATATTCTTTTACATGGAAGATTAAGTTTGTTATATTCTTGTATTGGGACAGTATTTTTGGGTTTATTTTGTACTAAGGGCAGTATTTATAGTTATATTTTCCTGTACATAGAGGACAGTATTATAGGAGTTTTTTTCTTGTACATGGGGGAAGTATTATAGTAGATATATTCTTTGACATAGGGGCAGTATTATGTGTTTTATTCTTGTAGTTAGAGAACAAAAAGTTATCCCCTTTTAAAATTTTTACGGCAAGAGCAGGGAAACAGGTCCCGGACACGTGCAGACATTAGAAAGGACAAGACAAGGGAGCTCGCCCATTAAAGTTTTTTTATTTTCCAAAGAAAAATAAATTTTAAAAAACCAGTGCGTTTGCGAGGTATCTCCCTCGCTTCCTCAGTTGTATATAAAATGCAGCGCTGTCCAGACCTATTTCCCTACTTTGCCGTAATAAGTTTGAAAGGGATTACTTTTTGTTCTATTATTTACTCCGGAGACAACCAAGAATTTCTGCTGGAGGTTTACCGATGCTAGTGGCTGGTTGGACGGCGACTCGACACTGATCCCCGGGGATTGTTATTAATTATCTGCAATTATATGAGTTGTGCCATCTTTGCACAACTTCAAGAGGTGAGCGGCTAATTTACTATATTATTCAGTCTTTAAGAGGTTTACCCGCACGAGGTGCGCTTCTCTCCGCCTTTATGTTTTGATTTGCAGTACCTGTGTTACTATTCTTGTATATAGGAGGCAGTATTATAGTAGTTATATTCTTGTACATAGGGGCAGTATTATAGTAGTTATATTCTTGTACATAGGGGCAGTATTATAGTAGTTATATTCTTGTACATAGGGGCAGTATTATAGTAGTTATATTCTTGTATATAGAGGGCAGTATTATAGTAGTTATATTCTTGTACATAGGGAGCAGTATTATAGTAGTTATATTCTTGTACATAGGAGCAGTATTATAGTAGTTATATTCTTATACATAGGGGCAGTATTATAGTAGTTATATTCTTGTACATAGGGGGCAGTATTATAGTAGTTATATTCTTGTACATAGGGAGCAGTATTATAGTAGTTATATTCTTGTACATAGGAGGCAGTATTATAGTAGATATATTCTTGTACATAGAGGGCAGTATTATAGTAGTTTTATTCTTGCAGTCAATAGGCAGTATTATGGTAGTTATATTCTTTTACATGGGGCAAAATTAAAGTACGAATATTCTTGTGCATAGTGGGCAGTATTACAGTACCTTTACTCTAGTTTATATAGCGCAGGACTATAATTGTTGTATCCCTTTATAACTATTCCATAATTGAAACATCTTTATCAACTGTGATCTTGAAGAAACATAGAAAGGGGTCTTGATCTAACCTGAGTGGGATCTTATTGTTTTCAAAACATTTCCATTTTCATTGTACTGTTTGAGATTTCTACAGATAATAGCAATTTCAGACTTATGACATTGGATGGGTGTAGAATGTGCTTGGTTTTGGGGTGCCTTATTAACTGACCAATAACAACTGGATCATTAAAGGGTTTATTACAAAGGATAATATAAATATATATACATAAAAAGGGAAGCTAATTACGGGGATAGGGGATGGGAAAGGGGAGGCAGGGAGGATGCAGGAAGAAGAGACCTGACTAAAATTGTTCACGATCTTTATACCAGACACACCCACACACACATGGTCCATCCATAGTCCCACCCTAGAACACCTCCAAGAACTCAGTTATCCAATCAGTGAAGTTCTTATACAGTCTACATAACTCCTTGAAGAAATCACGTCGTCCAGTAGATGTCCTTCTTGATCCAGAGGTCAACAGCCTCACTGGATAGGTTAATATTTGAGTGGCTTCCCCCCAGTCCTGGTTGCACATGTCCATGAAGGGTGGGGGTGATCCATCCAGGTGATAACTTCCTGCCAGGGGGTGATGGTATTGTCCATTGTCTACTCATCAAACAGGATTTACAAGAGGTCAGGAGGGGGGTTGTAGGTAGTTCCATTATGCTTTGTTCTTCCTGACATGGCCATCAGACCTTAATACTTTGACTGGGCATAGAGTGTATATAATATCCATTCCAAATCCAACAATGGAAAAGCAATAATAATTTTGATATATGCACTAAAATAAATGTGTGATGTGTGCACTAAAATACATACTTGGATCACCTGGAGAAAGTGGGTCTAACAAGGTCACCTTGATCCCTTATAGGTGGTAGAAGCCTCTGCAGAGATATACTCTACATAGGACTTGCAAAATTAGCCAATATGACTGTGAAGAATGACCCCAAGGATCATGGAGATGGAGGCAATTGAGTCCTAGCCCTTTTGTCAATTTAAAATTTTACCATGGGGTCCCATTGGAACTTGTTATGCTGATAATAAATGCTGTCTCTTGTCTGGGGTCCTCAAGCTGAAAGTTGCATTGCAACTGTTATTTCTCCACCTACCTGCACTGTCCAGTTAGGCTGACTTTCTACATTTGATTGTATACACACCAGTGATGAATATTCACCAAAAATAACTTCTGTTGCTCTGAAGCAACCTAGTCCATTGCCAATGAAAATGAAATGCAAAGTTAAACATTACAAAGATTCTAAAAAAAAAATTTGGAGGTTTTCGGCCGCAGATGGGATCTGTGCAGTGTACCTGGAAACATACCCCACCAGAGACCTCAAATCTCATTACATTGAAACAAGACTTATGTCGAGTTTGACATTTGATAATTGAGCAATTAGACATGGCTTTATTTCCAATTGACTTTAACCCAAAGAACATAAAACCAGTTAGTTTTTTTACCTGCTGCTAACCCAGGAGGGATCTTTGGGTAAACTTAAGGTTTTTAAGTCTCTGTACATGCCAGTGTATCCCACCCACTAGATTACAGTAAAGACTGGTATAGATGAAAACCATTGATAAGTTCGCTCATGGTGATTGTCTTTTTCAAGACGTAAAGCTGCCAAAATGAGGAAAAAAAAAGGAAAAGAAGAAGCCCCCCCCAAAAAAAGGGAAAAAGGGAGGAGAAATTTGGTTAAGGAAATTTTGGAATTGTTTTTACAGTAACTTTATGCCATTTGTTGGATTACCATTTATACGCTTTTGGATTTTCTTTCCAAATTTGTTTCCATTTTTTTTTTTTACGCCCCCCCACCAAACCCCACCCCCCCCCTCGGCAAACCCTTTTAATTGTGCAACATTTCCACTAGTTTGAAATTTTCTCCGGATATGCCCACTTGGACAGATAAACCCCGTCACCTACAAGCAAGGGTTACACCAGGGACTTTATTAAACCCCATTAGTGAACATTGACCTCGTTGGCTTTAGAACCTGTGAATCTTGGCATACATTCCACTAGTCTTGAATTTGTTCTCCGGAATATTGACCCATTGGACAGATTGTCCCCGTCACCTACAGCAAGGAGTTACACCAAAGGCACTTATTAGCCCCTCTAGTAACATTGACCTTGTTGGTTTTTAGAACCTGGTACATTGTGGATACTTTCCCACTAGGTTTGAAATTGTTCTCCAGGAATATTGATCCACTTGGACAAGATATGATCCCCAGTCACCTACAAGCAAGGAGTTACACCAAAGGGCTACTTTATTAGAGACCCCTATCTAGTAGAACATTGGACCTCTGTTGGTCTTTAGAACCATGGTGAATCATTGTGGCATACATTCCACTAGGTCTTGAAATTGTTCTCCAGGAATATTGATCCACTTGGACAAGATATGATCCCCAGTCACCTACAAGCAAGGAGTTACACCAAAGGGCTACTTTATTAGAGACCCCTATCTAGTAGAACATTGGACCTATGTTGGTCTTTAGAACCATGGTGAATCATTGTGGCATACATTCCACTAGGTCTTGAAATTGTTCTCCAGGAATATTGATCCACTTGGACAAGATATGAACCCCAGTCACCTACAAGCAAGGAGTTACACCAAAGGGCTATTTTTATTAGGACCCTATCTAGTAGAACATTTGGACCTCTGTTGGTCTTAGAACCATGGTGAATCATTGTGGCATACATTCCACAGGTCTTTAAAATTGTTCTCCGGGAAATTTTTTTGATCCACTTGGACAAGTATGACCCCAGTCACCACAAGCAAGGGTTACACCAAAAGGGGCACTTTTTAAGACCCTATCTATAGAACATTGGACCTTGTTGGCTTTAGAAACAGGTGAATCATTGGGGCATACTTTTCCACTGGTTTTTAAATTGTTCTCCAGGAATATTATCCATTGGACGAAGAACCCCAGTCACCTACAAGCAAGGAGTTACACCAAATGGCCACTTTAACAAATCCAGAGTCGGTTTGGACCTCTTTTGGCTTTTATAACCAATGCAATTTGGCATAGCATAGATTCCACCAGGCTTGGAAATCGTTCTTTGGGAATATTCTTCCATGTAGACAGGATAGCTTCTTTCATTTGCTGCAGAATTGATGGAGGTACTGACATTCCCTGAGCAATCCATTCTACTTTGTCCTAGAGATTCTCTATTGGATTAAGAGCTGGGGACTTTGAAGGCCTGAGAAACAAGGAAAACGTGCTGTCATGTTCCTGGTATCAGTCTATTTACTTAACCCTTGGCATAGTGCATTATTCTGCTGTGTCCTCCTGCTGTAAAAAAAAAAAAAAAAAAGGGATGAACATGGTTGGCCACAATGCTTAGATAAGCCCTACTGTCACAATGACCTTCCATGGGAATCAGAGGATCCAGGGTGAGCCAATAAAACATTCCCTACAGCATTAGTCCACATCCACCAGTTGGAACTGTTCACAATTGATAGGAAGGGTTTGATTATGCTTGTGCCAATTTCTGAAGCTCTTATCAGTGTGGTGCAACCGAAATCTGGACTCATCTGACCGGCAATGTTTTTTCACTGCTAAGTCAATTTTTATCTCTTTTATCCACTGCAGTTTTGTTCTTATATTTCCCTTAGAAAGTAATGGCCCTAAAATGGATTTGTTATAGCTCATTTGTGCTAAGGGACGACAGGATGTCCATCTGAAACAGTAGTAATCTTAGGGTGCTTTCACACAGCGCAGTTTTGGTGCAGTTTTTAACTGCACTCCAATAAAACTGCCTTTATTCCCAGCAGCTTCTCTCAGTTGTCTAAAATGTTCAGAAAGGTGTTTCAAGTAAGTAATCAGTTACTGTGTGTGGAGTCTTGTGGATACAAACACACTGATGGATCACTCACTTTCCAAACAGTTTAGATAAATGAAAGAAGCTTGCTGGGTAATAATGCAGTTTAATTGGAGCACAGTTAAAACTGCACCAAAACCACGCTGTGTGAAAGCTCCCTAAAACGGCACCAAAACTGCGCTGTGTGAAAGCTCCCTAAAACTGCACCAAAACTGTGCTGTGTGAAAGCTCTCTAAAGCTGCACCAAAACTGCACTGTGTGAAAGCTCCCTAATACCGCACCAAAACTGCGCTGTGTGAAAGCTCCCTAAAACTGCACCAAAACTGCGCTGTGTGAAAGCTCCCTAATACCGCACCAAAACTGCTCTGTGTGAAAGCTCCCTAATACCGCACCAAAACTGCGCTGTGTGAAAGCTCCCTAAAACTGCACCAAAACTGCGCTGTGTGAAAGCTCCCTAAAACTGCACCAAAACTGCGCTGTGTGAAAGCTCCCTAAAAGTGCACCAAAACTGCGCTGTGTGAAAGCTCCCTAAAAGTGCACCAAAACTGCGCTGAGTGAAAGCTCCCTAAAACTGCACCAAAACTGCACTGTGTGAAAGCTCCCTAATACCGCACCAAAACTGCACTGTGTGAAAGCTCCCTAATACCGCACCAAAACTGCACTGTGTGAAAGCTCCCTAAAACTGCACCAAAACCACGCTGTGTGAAAGCTCCCTAAAACTGCACCAAAACTGCGCTGTGTGAAAGCTCCCTAAAACTGCACCAAAACTGCACTGTGTGAAAGCTCCCTAAAACTGCACCAAAACTGCACTGTGTGAAAGCTCCCTAAAACTGCACCAAAACTGCGCTGTGTGAAAGCTCCCTAATACCGCACCAAAACTGCGCTGTGTGAAAGCTCCCTAATACCGCACCAAAACTGCACTGTGTGAAAGCTCCCTAAAAGTACACCAAAACTGCACTGTGTGAAAGCTCTCTTAAGCAGAAGATTTGAGTGAAGGCATTTACTTACCCACACAATGTTTCTGCTCATCAATGAGCTTTCCTCAAACGCATCTGGACCTGTTAGTTGTAGACCAGCATTATATTCGGCTGCAATTTGTGTGACTGTGCTCCACCTGTTCTTCAGAATGATTCCTGATTTCCTCCTCTGACAACTATAATGATGAATTTTTTTCCAACCACAGGATCCCCTTTCCCTAGATGTTTTGCCGCCATCACACTATTTTTGGTCTACCATTAACACTGCTTCAAAAGATAACACCATAAAATTGGCAATTTCTTCAGTCCCAACCCTGGCTAATCCAGACCGATAACCAGGCCTCATTCCAGGTTACTCAGATCCTCAATTTTCCCAATTCTACTGTGGATTTTTACTGGAACTGATCCACAGAAAATTTGCTCACTTGACTTAATACTGCACCCTACGGTCAGGTCTTATTCTCATACATGGAAGCCATAGACTCTTTTTACCAACACTCAATGACTTCCATCCATATATTTGGAGGTTACACACAGTGAAGAAGCCAGGAAGCAATGAAAGATGATGGAATGTCACTCTGAATAAACAACCCTGACCATGATCCAGGTCAGACTGATACCAGATCTACAAAATTAAGATGGCACCTCACTTGAACATTTCACCCAGAAAAATATTCTTTGTTAGTCAGGGTTGGTAAACAATAAAAATTCACTCCATGTGTACACATCAGGCATATATTTCAGGGTAATTAATAGTTCCAAAAGCAATCTGAACGTTTCAGTCAAAACTTAACCTTTATCAGCTGAACATTTCGCAACTAGGCATACACAGGAGAACATGACTAAGTATGCCTTGAAAAGAAATCTTATGATGGTACGCGAGAAATTTTGACCAAAACGTTCGGATCTCTTTCTTAGGTTTCAGAGGTTTCAAGCAGAACATGCCTAGTAGAGAAATGTTCTGCTGATAAAGGTCAAGTTTTGATCTTTTTTTTCAGGTCCTAAAGGTCGAGGCTGCAGAAGAACATGACTATGTTTGCCTAGTAGAGAAATGTTCTGTTGATTAAGGTCAAATTTTGCCCAAAATGTTCAGATCTCTTTTTCAGGTTCCAGAGATGCAGCCTCAAGGAGATGATGACTATTTATGCTTACTAAAGCGAATTTTGACTGTTAAAGTTTTAACCAAAAGGTTTGGATCTCTTTTTCACGTTCCAATGGTGAAAGCTTCAGGAGAACATGACTATGTTTGCATAGTAGAGATATGTTCTGCTAATAAAGGTCAAGTTTTTATCTATTTTTATGTCTCAAATTTGGAGGCTTCAGGAGAACATGACTATATTTGCCTAGTAGTAAGATGTTCTGCTGATAAAGGTCAAGTTTTTATCTATTTTTATGTCTCAAAGGTGGAGGCTTCTGGAGAACATGACTATGTTTGCCTAGTAGAGAGATGTTCTGCTGATAAAGGTCAAGTTTTTAACTCTTTTTAGGTCTCAAAGGTGGAGGCTTCAGGAGAACATGACTATATTTGCCTAGTAGTAAGATGTTCTGCTGATAAACGTCATGTTGTGACTGAAGTGTTCAGATCTCTCTTGGAATTATGAATTACCCTGAGACTTGTGCTTGATGTGTACATCTGGAGTTTATTTTGAACATTTACAAACCCTGAATAATAAAGAATATTCTTGTGTGTTTAGCGTTCAAGTGGAGTGCCATCTGAATTTTGTGAAAATATTTTCCTTTTGCGCTGGGACCGGCATCCTGTGATTGCAATTCAGAGCACAGTGCCTAAGAGACTTGGGTAATGTTTGAAATCTGATTTATTCCATGTTAAAACTCAAAGCTGATACATTTGTTAGTAAAAAGGTTATATTTCTAGAAATTAAACACTATTTTGGAAATTGGGCTTTATGCTTTGTAAGATGGGCATAATGAGATATAGTTTTGATGGAATTTTTGGGAGTATTTAAAGAAAATAAATCCCTCTTTCATTCTTTGACTTCAACCAACCAACAAACTCTCTTTGGAAACAGTAGCATCAGGTTTGGAGTGACCCACAAGGGAACAGAGAAAACCCATGTCGGGCCTTGGGACATGGTGAACCTCTAGGCATGGCAAGTTTAGGCTACTATTTGGATAGAAAGGTAAAGATAGAGGCAGAACTCAGCAGCTGTAGGATGGTCCCCAACAATTAACTCAACTGGTGGGCACCAGGCACCCCAGTCCAGGCACACTGGGTGTTGGGTGACACAGGATTTAAAGGGATAGTCTCGGCCCCATTCTTACTATTATCTGTGGCCAGTCATGAACTGAATGCAACCAAGAAGTTGAGAGGTAAGAATACTTTTTTTTTTTTTTAACAAAGCTCCAAATTTATGGTTATGGCTTCAAGCCCCAAGGCCAGCTCTACAACATGCCATGTTGTACATACTCAGATTGGTGAGTTTGCATATTCAAAGTGGATGGGATGTCAGTGGTGTACACTTTGATCCAAATGGGTGTTGTCAGTCAATAGCACAAGCTCTCATGAACACAAGATTGAAGGAATAAGAAGTGACTCAATGTACATTATAATGCACTGCAGTGTATAACTGAGCAGTAAATACTACTAGTTTTCCATTGCTGACCCCCAAGACAGTGTTTGTGGGGTTACAGGGATGTGAGTATTTGGACACATTCTGCTTGTGGATCTACAAATTGGCCTAGAACTAGTAACAATCAGGAGGCATTTAAAGCCTCAGTAATATTGACAGGGCCGTCCTAAGAACATTTTGAGCCTCTGGACAAAGCAGTGCACGGGGATCGACCCAAGCACATGACATCAATCCAGGCCATGTCTCTAAACATATCAAAGGACACCCAAGCATGTTCAGACTCCTCCAGCAGTACAGTGTCAAAACACAGTGAAGTTGCAAGGGTCCCATTTAAGTAGGGGTCTTAGTACTTAGGGGCCACATCCCTAATATTGACCTCTTTAAGTGGAACAGAAAGAAACACAATAAAGTTAATCTCTCCTAATTCAGTGGATGTGCAGCTAAACCTGGAAGAGCCCCATCACAGCCAGCATGATGCAGTAATATCATCAGGCGGCCTGTGTCAGGACGATTTGTGTCTTGTAGGCTGCAGGCCTAAAGCAGCCTGCAGCCTATAAGGCTACTTGCTGGAGCAGGGAGCCAATGGCTTCATGGTCTTCCATGTCTATTAATTGTTTGAAAATGATGTGTGCAAACAATTAAATTTACAATTATGACCCAGCTATCAAGGGCATATTCCCTGGATTCTTTGGGTATGTTCACACAACGTTTTGGATCCGTTTTTTTTCCAGAAGAGATACTGCATGCAAAAAATGTATCCAAAAACGCAACAGCTGATGCTTTTTGGATGCTTTTTGCATGCGTTTTTTGGATGTGTTTTTCGGATCCGTTTTTCAATATATATACACAATATACACTAGATGAAATGCAGGCAAAGAACTTGAGACTATTCACAAATGATACCATCCACAGAGGATGTAGTTTGAAAAGGTAGAATCTTTAATGTAATACACTACATTTGTAGTGTAATACACTAAATCGGCCGCTAGAGGTCTCATTTGATGTAGAAGCACTGTTTGAACTTTAGTAACCTAGAGTGGAAAGTGGTTTAGGTGTACTGTAAGAGGAAATCCAATAGAGGGCGCTTCCATTATTTTACATGTGTTTAATCTTATAAATCACTTTTTACTATGTTTTGAATTAATCAAAATCAGTTTTTTAATATAGAATGGGTGTTTATAGGGTATTATAAAAGTTTAAATAATTTTTAAAAATGTTTTAGTTAAATAGTTTATTATAGAATGTTGAGTGGTTTCAGTATAATACTAAAACCACTCAAAATTCTATAATAATCTAAAACATTTATAAATTAATTATTAAAAACTTCTATAATTTCTATAAACACCCATCCTATACTAAAAAAAAACTGCTTTTGTTTATTTCAAAACATAGTAAAAAGTGATTTATAAGATTAAACACATTTTAAAATAATGGAAGCGCCCTCTATTGGATTTCCTCTTACAGTACACCTAAACCACTTTCCACTCTAGGTTACTAAAGTACAAACAGTGCTTCTACATCGAATGAGACCTCTAGCGGCCGATTTAGTGTATTACACTACAAATTTAAAGCCAATGCGTTTTTCGGATGTGCTTTGGTGTTCAAAACGTACCCAATTGTATGTTGCGTTTTTGGATCCGTGTTTCAGGCTGCAAAAGCGCACTCCATTGTTTCCTATGTGGATTTCACTTGCGTAAAATGCAAGTAGAAATGACATGTCAATTCTTAAAACGCATTGAAAAAAGCAAGTAAACACGCAGCAGTGATCACAGAGATGCGTGTTTTACATTGGAACCAATGTAAATCACCCTGCCCTTTGTTAGATACGTTTTTTTGGATCCATTTTGGGTCCGAAAAACATCGTGTGAACATACCCTTAGGCGATACCTTCAACTGCCCGGAGCCCTCATGCTCATGTGGTCCCAGCCAACTGCCAAATGTTCCATGAACTGTAGCCCTGCTATTACCCACTGTACTCCTTATAACCCGACCAATAGACATTCACCCATTTCTTTCTTTTCCATGGTCTTTCATGAAGGGGATTTCTATCAGCGGCAAACATTGCCACAGACCTCAGTTAATTAGCTGTTTATGAGGAACCCAGGATCAGAAATGTTTTATTTTCCAAATCTATCAATGTTTTTTAAAGGGCTTTTTTAAAACAAATAAGGCTTCACCCCAAACCCGGGCCCTCGCCCTACATAATCTTCCTTCCATCCAGGGGGGTGTATGCTGCTATTTCTCCGGTGATATAAAAATAATCATATTGCAGCGAAAAAGAATTTCTTCCACTTGAAAAGGGTGCCAAAGTTTTTTTGCACAGTCTTTAAAAATTTTCATGAATCAATTTGGGGGGGGGGGGCAGCCTTCTAATTTGCGGTAACTTTATAACATAATTGCTTTATTGTTCACTGGGGGTACAACACTCTCTGCTCTTTATATTTGGAATGGCTAAAACTACATTTCCTTCAAAAGAAAAAACGTTCTATGGAAGAAAAAATAAAAAGTGACCGATCATTAATGGGGTCGTCCATTAAAAAAGGGTCCTGCTGGTTGGAGGGGTTGAAAATAGAAATAAAAATACCCGAAAGGGGTTTTGACAATTAAAAAAAAAAAAATTTGAGGAGGGGTTAAAAGAATTAGACTTATTTAGTCTTGAGAAAAGACTGCTCCGGGGAGACAGAATTCATTTATATAAGTATAGACATGGCCCCTACAAAAATTAAGAACAAGTTTTTTAGTAAACCCCCCTCAAAAACAAGAAAGCGCTCCTTTTCATCTGGAGAAAAAAAATAATTTCCTGAAGAAAAAGCTTTTTTACCATAAAACGTGAATCTGTGGAATCGCCCCCTCAGGCGCGGGCCCCAGCGGGCCCCGGTGGGGGTTCAGGTGAGAAAACTACTTACTACTAATTAATCTTTTATGGAGGTATAAAACATTGGACCCAGCTTGGGGCAACTTTGGGATCGGGAATAACTTCCCTTTCGGGAAATTTGGTTTTTTGCCTTAGGGTTTCCAAAGTTTTATCAGTGGGAAAAAAAAACGGGGTTAAAATTTTCCCCCCCCCCTTTATCCACATTCTTCTCTACCCTTGGTTGAACTTATGGACAAACAGTACTCACAAAAAGTTAGGGATATTTGGCTTTTTGGTTAAAATATAAAAGTTGTTGATTTTTTTTTTCTTAAATGAACTAAATGAGGTTATCTCTTAATTTAAGAATGGACATGACCATCTGTTCAGTGTTTCAAGACAACTTACTGATCTCTACTTAGGAGCTTACTGGCAAAATTCATAGCAGGTGAAGCGATCATTAGTTTGTGATGGACCCAAAAGGGGCACCCATTTTTTGCCTTTTCTGTGACTCTTCCAGTCTCTCTTTTCTCTGATAAAACCCGCTATGAACTCTGTACACTCTAACTCATTTGGCATTCCCGTCTAGAGCTTCCTGCTTGAAGCCTGGGCAATGGTAGATATTTTTGATGAATTGTAAGTTGTTGTCTTGGTCTCATGATGTCAAATGTAACAGCACAATGGGGAGGAAACTTTTTAAAAACCCAAAATTTTAATTGATCCCCAAAAAATTTTTTGGGGCATTTCAGGAACAAACACGTACACCATCAGTTCCCCCAAGAGGGAAAGAATATTATAACTATGTTGATCGAACTTTTTCGAGAAAATTAAGTTAGATCGAACATAAGATTTTTTCAAACTAAAAACGGACCGAAAGTTTATGTTCGTTCAGTTAAGTTCAACAAACCCCTTTTTTTAGTTTTTTTGGGCCTTTCGCATTTTGGGGCCATCCAATCATGCAGAGCACAAGAAGTTCAAAAACGTAATCGCTAGGGGTAGGGCTCCATTGGCTGCTAAAATCAATACATTTTATTATAATTTTACTGTGTTGCTTTGAAAACCATTTAGCTCACTCCCTTTTAGTACAAACCTCTGCTTTGCTTGCATTAACCCAAAATTTTTTTATTAGCAATTTTTAGGGGGGTTTTTTTTGCTGGCTGCATCTTTTCCAAACCCGAACTGTTAAGGGACATTTTCAGGACACTAAAACCTAACTCTCATGTACATGGGTTTATATTATAAGATGCTTGGGTTTGCTAAATCCTACTCAGTGCCCAAAAGTCTGTTTTGCAATATTGGGGTGAAATCATTTTATAACAACCTCTCCAATTCTCCATACAAAGGGAAAAATATTCTAAATAGTGGTTTTGGGTTTGGGGAAAATTAATCTAGTGGAGAAAATTCATTTTTTGGCGTTTTTGGGGGGAAATACCGTTTAAAATATCCGGTGTTATTGTCATAAGATATATACCCAAAAAGATTCTTTAAATCTACCTCAGCGCCAAAAAGTGCAATTTTCCAGATTTTAAAACCACATAAATCTTTGCCACGCAGAGGGTACAAATTTACTTTGAAGTTTGGTAGAACAAAAGGTCGTAAAACGAGCAAGGGGGGGGCATAGGAGGGAGGAAGGTACAGACAAAGGGATCATTCCAATGCTCCGGGAAACATACTAGCAAACACATCGTCAGTCCAGGACCGTCAGGGCCTGTCTCGCTTGCTCTGTTCCTTTTGCGTCTCAAAGCTAAACAGCGTCGCCAATTTTTCTTCAGTGGTTATCAGAAACCCCGATCCAGCGGGTTTTCCCTTCTGTTTTCCTTTTATCACAGCCCAAATGTCATCATACATCATTATCCAACCGAAGCAAACAGGGTGAATTCACACCCAATATACAGGCAACTCCAAATAATCCATATTCTGAAGAGCTCTTTGATGACACAATGCGGTTGGGGTCAGAAGGCAGTTCAAAAGATCAAGAGGCCAAAGAGGATGATTTTGACTGCTTGATGCCCTCAGAGGAGGAGAAGGAAGCTGGTCCGTCGACAGAAATATCGGGCGGTCAGCAATGCCTCGCAGTGCCTGTGGCCCGTAGCAGCTGCTACCGCTGCACACCCTATAGCTACAGCCCTGCTTGCAAGCTGTCCTCATCTTTCCAGTTAGCTATTGAAAGGAATGAAGTATTTTAGCATCACAATTTTTTTCTGTCATCTTAGAGCTAAATTTTCTTCACTAAGTTGTTCCATTGATCCAGTTTACTGCTATGGATGGTAATTCCAGCTTCTCCTCACCTGTATAGGTATAAGAATTAACCCGAATATCTTCTCCCATTGACTTTCATGGGTTCGAGTTCAAATCGAGCCTCGAACCGAAAACCACTAGTGTTCGAAGTTTGACTCGAACTTGAACATTTTACTGTTCGCTCATCTCTAATTATAACATGGCACATGGAATGATTATTAAGCCAAATCATTATTGGTCTCATACATAGGGATTAGCAATGTAGCAATAGGTGAGTTAACAGACTTCTTTAAGAGATATACTATACACTCTCTTAGTGTTCTCTACTTCGGTCCAGATAAAAAAAAATAGACAAACTGTAGAACTGAGGACACTGTAGAAGCCTGGGGTGTAAGTTACTAGAGACCAAAGGGTTAGATTGGCTCATTTGTCACCACTTGGATAACATTAGGGAGACCTCGATACAAGAATGTGACATAGTGATGACTTGGAAAGGACGGAGTTGAACGTTGTCTGTCCCTCAACATCGCCTGCCCAGCATATTGTATTCAACAATGGAGATTTGGGGATTTGCAAGGCTCTTCCAATCCTCCTGCCCTTTCTTGACACGTCTCTCTGATCGACGGTAGGCTCGGTTGTTGGGATTGGACATGTTTTTCTTTGCTTAAAATAGAAACTGCAATTTGGACCATAAACTGTCAACATACGTGGTATGAGGTTAGAAGAGCGGGATAATTGTCCCAGACCTCATCGGACCCCACATTATTGATGTTATTACAGAGGATAGGGTTTCCAAAATATTATAAGCAGCGAGAGCAGTATTACTGGAAAGTCACAATCCTCATTTGTAAATTCCCATGAAATTTATAAAATTTCTACTTCCAAAGAGATGTTGTTAGAAGATTCTGGTAACTAGAAAATTATAAGCTGGATTGCATCGTCCTCCATTATATAAAAAAGTGCAGTGATGTAGTTCCCTCAGGGACTACACGAAGTGCAGGGTGTAGTAGGTAATGAATTAAATAGTATTGCCATATATAGGACAAGCGATCATGCAGGGCCGAGACGGGTAGGCAGAGGTAGGCGATCGCCTAGGGTGCCTACCTCTGCCTTACAGTAGGATGCGCAAGAATGGGGCCGGGTCAAGAGCTGAGCCAGCTCCATACATATCACCTTCCCAAAGCTGGGGAGACAGGAGTTTACCTTTGCCCCTGTACTCCCTCCCCCCCCCAGTGCCATCGGGGGGAAAGGGAGGGAGCTGGGGCAGCAGTCTGTAGTCTGCAGGGGAGGTTTCACACTCTCCTCACCTCCCTGCGCTCATCTGACAGCTTCTTGTCACATGAAGAAAGAAGATGGGCAGCTCTCCTGACTGGTAAGAAGTTACTAAGTGGGAGAGTGACTGGTGCAGCGAGGAATGAGTAACTGGTGCAGGGGTGAGTTACTGGTGCAGGTGGTGAGAGTAACTGGTGCAGGGGAGAGCAACTGGTGCAGGGGGAGAGAGTAACTGGTGCAGGGGAGAGAGAGTAACTGGTGCAGGGGGAGAGAGTAACTGGTGCAGGGGAGAGAGAGTAACTGGTGCAGGGGTGAGAGAGTAACTGGTGCAGGGGAGGGTGGACCTGGTGCAGGGGAGGGAGGACCTGGTGCAGGAGGACCTTGTGTAGGGGAGGGAGGACCTGGTGAGGGGGGAGGAAGGACCTGGTACAGGGGCAAGAGGACCTGGTGCAGGGGCGAGAGGAATTAGTGTGGGTGGTGCTCATTTTTGGTAGCGAGGGGGGCGCCATTGGCTGTACTTGCCTAGGGCACCGAAATGTCTTGTCCCGGCCCTGCGATCATGCCCTCTAGTGCCCAAGTATCCCATGGAGACTAAGTATTAAGTAAGAAAAATTGTTTAAAAAAATAATAAATATTAAAAGTTCAAATCCCCCTTTTGCCATTTTACAAATAAAAAAATAAAAATTTTCACATTATAAGTATCGTTGCCTCCCTACAAGTCCGAGCTATTAAAATATAACATCCTTTATCCCATACACTAAACACCATAAAAGGAAAAATAATTCCTAATGGCAAAATTGTGTTTTTTGGTCATTTTTACATCGTCAAAAAATTGGAATAAAATTGGTACCAATAAAAACTACACTTCAGCCTGCAAAAAATGAGCCCTCAGTCAGGTGCTCAGAGGGAAGCACAATTTTTTTTATTTTAGAGTATTATAACGAATCCTCAACAAACTTTGTTATACCAAAATTGTATTGTCCTGCAAAATACAGATAACACATGACTTATACCAAAGAGTGGACTCCATAAAAACAAAACCCATGCAAAAATGGTGCAATTGGTTTTATTTCATGCTCCACCCCACTCAGAATTTTTGGGGGGTTTCCCAGTACACTATATATTATAGTCAATGGCACAATTTAAAAGTAAACTTGTCCCACAAAAGACAAGACCTCATATAGCTGTATAGATAGAAAAATAAAAAAGTTAGGGCTCTTGGAAGGCGAAGAGGTAAAAACAAGAAACAAAAATGGCTGCAACCTGAAGAGGTTAAGAACATTGCTTAAAGCCGAGTTTCCACCTCTATAATGAGATTATGTAGAGATAAAAAGCAGAAGTAAGGTCTGCCCTGCCATACAGAAGTTCTCTCTCACACCTAGAAAAGTACAATATTTTTTATGCAATTTTAATTGCATAGGGCTGCTGAAATAAAAAAAAAAATACCAAAAATTCTAAAATAAAAACAGTTTTCACGAATATTGGTTTTAACAAAAGTTTTTCTTTCTGATGTAGGTCAATGGACAGGTAATTAGTACACAAGCAAGGGCGCGCCCTATGGAGGACGAATGCATGCGCAGGACACTGGGAGGAACATGGGCCGGAGCAGGAGCGAGGACAGGTGACTACCCATCAGAAACAAGGGACACAGCAATAAGTACAGTGACTGGAGACACAGCAGCACAGAGACAGAAACGAGAACACAGGCATGTCCACTGTCCACAGCAGTGACCGCGGCATGAACGGAGACCGGACTGCAGCGGGGAAAGGACCATGTCCAGAATGAGGGCTGCAGCATGGACTGTGTCGACAAATCTTACTACAAGCATTCTCTCGCATGAAGTCTAGAGGAGAAGAAAGGAGAAGATCCCCTCCGTTCTTTGCTTCTTGAGATAGGATACGGCTGTCTGCTAAATACATACACCTGAAGATCCTCAGCTTCAAGCTGGATCCACGGTTCCTGGGTCCATTCAAGGTCCTCTAATGCCTCAGCCTGGTGGCCTACAAACACCGCCTGCACATCCCGAAAACCTTCCATGTCTCGCTTTTCAAGGCGGTGGTCCTCAACTGCTTCTCCCAAAAGGACCTTTCTTCTGAAGCCGGCTCCACAGATGTTTTTGAAGTAACGAGATTCTGGCCAGGATTATGGGGAAGCGGTACGTTCTTATTGACTGGAAGGGTTCGGGTCAGAAGAGAGGTCCTGGGACCTGGAGTTTAATATTCTTGTTTTTAAGTTTCTTCAGGCAAAAAAGAGGGGGGAGGCCCAAAGAGATTGGGGTTTACTGTCATGAGTGGCTCTCCGACCTGCACGTTGGGCTCCCTTGTATGCTTCAAACTTACCCCTCCCCGCTCCTGCTTCCCTACACATCTCTGCCTGCCGAAACGCGTGTTCTCGCTCCCTAGGGCAGCATGCTGGTAATTGGCTAATTGCTGGGCACTGAACCTATATACTTTGGTGCCTTTGTGTAAATAATCCTGTCTTGCTGTGTATTGGACCCTTGCCTCCGTCCACTGACCACATTTACCTGCTGCCTTGACCTTTCTGCCTGTCTCTGAATACGAGTTAGCCTGTCAATTTTGTGCCACGCTGCAGCCCTTCTGCCACCGTAAGCAGGTCATGCCAGGGGTAGCAACCAGGGTGTCTCCAGCTGCCTTGCGGCGGGCTCTGGTAAAGACCGGGGGCACCTTAGACTTCGCTACCTGACATTGCCTAGAGTATCCAAATCCTGGTCATCCTTACAGTCTGAGGTTTTATGGCTCGGTTGGTCTCTGGTTCTGGCTAATTGTCTCCAAATTTTGTGGATTTCCCTTTCTATTTCTCTATGGCGTTCATCTCCCTCCACCTGGGTTCCATTCCAGTGAAATTATAAGACAAAAAGTTGGTACTGGGTACGCCTGTTGATAAACGTTTTCGTGCTGTCACTCGTGATTGAACTTGATGGAAATATGTCTTTTTTAAGCCCTACTAACTATTGCTGTGTTGTCCGGCTTCTTCTCAAAGTGGCTCAAGGATGGATTCCTGGTGCTAATCCCCTAAAGGTAAGGAACCTGTTAGGTGGTTTTTGTTCCCTTATCTGAAAGCAGGATGTGAAGAGGGAGAGGAGCTGATCTCAGCGATACACAGGGTTATATGATAGAGAAGCTGAGCCCTGTGATATCTAGGGTTATATGATAGAGACGCTGAGCCCTGTGATATATAGGGTTATATGATAGAGAGAAGCTGAGCTCTGTTTATATATAGGGTTAATGATAGAGGGGAGAATGAGCCCGAAATTTAGGGGGGGGGGGGGGGAATTG